>JAANDG010000554.1:0-97513 GCA_036852015.1 Pelodera strongyloides
ATGATGCTTGTTTTTGGAAGATCACCCATCATCCTTCGATAAAAGGAAAAAAAAATAGAGGGTGTTGTTTCCATGCGCCTCCTCCTTTAACGCGGGTTCTTGTCACAGTGTTTTTCGAAAGATTTCAAAAAAAAAACGGGTAGTAAAATGTAGTAGAAATGTTGTAGAAAACCAACTACATAAAATGCTAACATTTTATTAGCAATAAAACAAATTAATGTAGTTTCGTCCTTCAAAAAACCATTGGGAAGATTTTAAATGTGTATTGGGTCAGTATGCTTGCGTAGCCACCCTGTATAAATAAATACACTTTCAAAATTGATTTACTATTAATGAGCAATTAAAGCAGCGTGTTGTAATCTTCGGTCGCTATGCAATCTCATTATCTTGGGCAGACACTTTTGTTTTCAAATGGCGCAAGCTTGGGTGCGCCACAAGCGCGCCACGTTTGCGCCAGCTAGAATTGGACATTGTTTCGAGTAATCTAGGGGTGGGCTATGGTGTGCCGCCACCATATTGCGCACCGCTGTAGCGGCGCCAAGTTTCACGTTCAATACCATAGATGCTACAACATCTTTCCCACATCGAATCTTCACGGGTTTCTTCAATGGTATGCATTCACCCACTGTTCTATGTATAAAGCTTCTCAAGTTCAGCGAAAGTGTCATGGAAAAGAGAAGTATGTAAATTTTATTTAGAGAGTGCGAAATATTAGGTAGAGCGAGAGAGCGAGATATGGGAGAGACGGGGAGAGAGACCGGGGCTCAAGTTCCTGCTGGTGAATTGTGAATTAACGGCTGCGTGACTTCATCCTTTGATTTTGATTCCTTAGCGATGTCTGGTTTCTCTGACTTCTCCAACTTTTCCATGCTGTCTTCACGCTTGCTCTCCCTCTCTTTATCGTCTCGTTGGACAATGCTCACTCGTCGGCCGTTAGCTTCCATAATCATCGATTGACAGCTGTCACCAATCTTTGTGCACTGAAATATATTAGGAAAATTAATAAAATACAGGTAACTCAAAGGTTCCAGACCAGTGTACATGTCGTTTGAAGCTGCGCAAGCCAGGGTTATCCGCCGAACCAAGAAAAGAATTTATTTTTTGCAGGAAATTACGCGGGGTCTGTATCGTGATTTGTCCAAATGAGTCGCTTATGGTAGCCGAAATATAATCGTTATCTAATTATATTCTTACCGATCCACGGAAGTCCCTACTGAACCGCGGCGAACCAATTCTCTTTTCCGAAATCCGAGCGTATACCGGACGGTATAGAACAACCTGAATAGGCACTATCTTATTATATAAAGTTGGGAGCTTTGTTTGTGCGTTTGTTTGATTGTACGTTTGGATGATGTGGCTGGTCTTATTATGGAAAGGAGAAGAGTTTATTTGTCGTTTTGTCTGAGCGAGACGAGGCTCTTTAATAAGGTTTTGCTAACTACTGATCGAAATTGAAAAAATAAACAGTTCACTATAAACAACATCTTTGGATAAAATAATAAGCAATGCATTATTATGGATCACGCTATTGAATAAGTAAATAAATAAGGGAAAAGAAGATAAACCTCCTCCGCGTCTGCTCCGACTTCCCCGTCGTATACTTGACCAAGTCTAAATTCCGGCGACACGTACTTTCCGCCCTCGACGTGGTTGGAGCAAAAGTCTGAAATAATTTGTTTGTTTGAACTTAAAGCGATATAACGGTCGATTTTTGAAACGTACGCTTGAGCTAAAACACGGGGTGGATCGCGCAATTATTTTCATACACTACATGGACTTAAAGTGTCCAACTTACGTTTCAAAAACCAGCTGTTATAGCGCTACAATGGCCTACCGCTTTCGACATCGTTCAATAATATGTTGGCAAGAAAATAATTCAACCTGCAACTTTATATAACATAAAAACTACCGTAGTCTATGGCCGGCGGTACTGAATTGGGTATCCGATACGGTACCGTGGCTACAGTAAGAGGGAAGTCGAGGTGCAAGGACTCATGGCCTTTTTCGTCTTCCAAACAAACCTAAAAAAATGCATAAACAAAATTATGAAAAGTGTCTTCCAGACATTAATTTAAAATGAAATCATGTAGCGATAAAAAAAACTATCAGGGTGTTTTCAAGCCTACGCATATTTCAAAAAGGTTCGAAAACGTTCACAAACAAACTGGTGGTTCAAACAAATCCCGCATAACCACGCGAGATGAAAAGTTTCTCAAAAATCAGTGTTGTTTACGAAACTTAGAAGCAACTGTTGTTAACTGTTGTTAGCTAAGCACTTAATAAACGCACTAAAAGGTGCAACACAATATCATTCATAAGCGTAACAAAAATATGTATGATTGAATCTATTTGTTTGTATGTACGTTACGCCTTACCCGTAGAATGTAGTAGATCTGTATCAATCGGCATACACCAATCAACGTCGGTGGCACTGTGGGGAGACGGATCGGATGTTCCAACGTCGAATCATATTTGCCAGTCGAGTTGGCCGCGATAGCCGGAGATCTATAGGAAAAAGGATGTATGAAGAATATATTTTCTATATTTTCATTCTGGGCCTGAAGGGTGAAAAGGAACGGGCTTGCAATTTTGACAGCAGATCACACCGTTTGCACCGTAAAGCTGTTTCAAAAAGACTTTACCACACTGCTTGCAACGGCCTTATTGGACTATACACCCGGCCACCAGTGGACACCTACTGGACACCAATGGAACCTATGGACACCTTGAACACCTACGGACACCCGTGGACACCCGTTGACACCCCTTACCCTTACCTGATATCAAACTTGTCCCAAAGGAATACTGAAATCAACTCAAAAACTTACTTGTGTTCGAAAACTGTACAAACTTGCGCCTTGCTCTCGCCCAAAACTCCCTTTTCGATAAAATATTCGACATGCTGAAAGGATTGATTTATTAAAGCGAAATAACGGCCGGTTTTTGATCTCAAACAACTGCCCTCCTATGTATTCATGTTAGGTGAGGTCGATTTTTTATTCTAATTATGCTATTTTGGTACATAGGAATACTAATAATAATAATTTATTGGTAATGAAACAGCAACACAGAAATAGAACAACGTGCACGATAATTCACAGTGTACATAAACACAAATATATCGACCAATATTTTGACCAAGCACGGCAATTTTATGCAGTTAGCTGACGTATGTTCCAAAAACCGGCCATTATAAGAGCTGATGTCAAATGGACAGTCTAAATATCGATCGAACACAAACAAAATTAAAATGATCTCACCTGTGTCAACTTAATATTCAATACTTGAGCCGATCGTTGTCGGTTTTCGATCTGAAGCAATAATTGTATTAATTATTTTATTATTTTACATGCAATAAAAGCTGCTTGTTTTCATACGCATTGGATTGTCGTATGGGACAACCCCATAAAAATAAAACAGAAAGTAAAGTAGTACTGATACCTGCGCCCTGAGTCGTATATTCTCCCCACATACGTAAGCTGTTCGCTCGAGCGTAAGTCGCACAGCCAATGCACCTCTTTGACAACACCAACAACATGTCACCTTGCGGTCTTGACCGGATAACGGTTGCTGAAAGTTTATTGAAAAGATAAGATAAAGAGACCGGGTTATATCAACCGAATCCGCAGAAACGGTGCACCGGGGTCCGGTTCATTTCTGGAGCCACACATACTGGTCTTTAAACTCCCCGGAAGTCAATTTTCTCGGGAAGCCAATTTATCTCCATCAGTTTTACCCAGCTACCAACTTTTACACCTTTGGTAGGGGTTCCGGGCCGGAATCGAACCAACGACCGGCGGCGTGAGCAAAGCACTTGCCTCTGCACCACGCATTGTAATTTTTTATTTGAAATTTCTTATCTGTAAAAGTTTATTTGTCATTTTTTATCTAATAATCCATTTAGGCCACCGACTAAACATACTTGTCCACCGACTAAACATACTTGTCAATTGGTAGCTGGGTAACTCTCATTGAAATTTATAGGCCTTTCCGAGAAGGCCGCGATTACTTTCGCGGGCGCACAGCGCACCCCCAGCCAGCCGCGTTCGCCCCTCTTGTTGGTGCATTGCGCGGTTGGCGACGAGTACGAATACGTTTCACAAACTTGTTATAACAAATTACATAATATTTAAACTAGTATGGTCCGGGAGTTTGAAACGTATGCAGGACTCGGTATTATATGAAAATGTCCTTGTTCTTTTCGGATGAATTAATGTGAAACGTATCCTCGAAACGCCAGCCGCGCAGCCAGCCGCGCAGTGCACCAAAATGGCGGCTGGCTGGGGGTGCGTTGCGCGGTTGAGGACCAGAGTTCACAAGTGATACACTCACGATTCATTTCATTACAAGTTGGTATGCAAGAACTAACGTCTCATATTTTGCTTGTTCATTTCGATGAACATATACTAAAATTGGAACAATACAGAGAAGATTAGCATGGCCCCTGCGCAAGGATGACACGCAAATTCGTGAAGCGTTCCAAATTTTTTTTAGTATTCAATCCCTACAAGAAAAGGGATAAAGTGGCTCTAGAAAGAATCCAGCGTATGTTTACGAAGCGTGTGTTTATGAGATCTCATTTAGTTGGGTTTATGGATACGCCAAATAGTGAAACTAGAAATGAGCTTCTCAAACTGGATATGTTAGAGAATCGTAGAAAGAAAGCAGATGCCAAAATGCTGAGGAAAATACTAGCTGGTAAATGCGGTTTATCTTCGCAACGCATGTTTAAATTAGATCGTAAAATTATTCTTCTCGTAGAGGTAGTTCTAGGATTGTTATTAATAGGGCATCAAGAATGTTCGGAAACATTCATTTGTCCATAGAACGTCCCTTATGATTGAACAGAATGCTACGAATTTCCTGTGATTTACTCCGAATTTGCTTGCTGAGACATTTTACTACTGCTTTATTATGTTTTATTTATTATGTGTATTTTATAACACAAACTGCACGTTACATTGCTTTCTTTGATTGTCTTTGTGCGTAATAAATTATTAATTATATATAGCTGGACTGCATCACTAGCATTCTATTCCGCAGAACCTCGGATTACATCTTATTATTATTTTCTTATAAGGAGATACTCTACCTGAACCTTCTATAACTAGGCAACAAGTTTGAATTCAAAATTAAATAAAAATATATAATTAGCTCTCACCAAGTACTTTTCCTCCATACAGTCGATATGCGGTCCGATAATTGTGAAATATTTGATTCCTTGCGGGGAACTGGCATACGGTACGTCGATAATTACCTGAATTGATAATTATTCAATTACCTAACACGTAGATGGCCGAGTTAGTAGTAGTATAGCGTATGTAGTAGTCGCCGCACACGCTTTAAAGCGAAATGCTAGCCTCCTTGGAAAATTTGCATATGATAAGCAAATCCTATGTATCCTATGCTAATTGTGTACGATTGCCGTGGACGATCGTACAAAATTAGCATAGGATACATAGGATTTGCTTATCATATGTAAATTTTCCAAAGGAGCTAGCATTTCGCTTTAATTAGTAGTAAGATCTATCTAGCATATAAATAACCCCTCGAAGCATAACTGCGTGACCCAGCTACCGCACTTGGTCCTCCTAACAGTATGTGGTGTAAGTTGTAAAAGCTGCATGGCACAGAACCAGACATTGTGATATAGCACTGTTTATAAGGTACCGTAATCCCTATCAACGGAAGGTACCGTACCTTTATATAATACCGTATTGTTCCGTATCGGCTCTCCAGCGAGCACGGGAGCGCGCTTTGCGGAAGTTGAAATTGAAAGGGGAAACTGTGCATGGCACGCGGAAGAATAGGTACTGATTCGCACTCCTCGTTTTTATCTAGAAAATAATATTTTGAGATTTAATACATCTTTCCGTTTTGTAACTGAAAAGTACGCTGGTGAACATGAGGTGGTGCGCCGCGAAACCTTGTCTAGAGTCTGGCGAAGACGGGGCGAGGCGAGGCGCGCGGCTAGTTTTTTCGCTGCATCAAATCCTTCTTTTGTGGGCGGAAAACCCCACAAAACACAGCGGAAAGTGTATTCGTTTGTTTTTTAGCTAACAAAATCCGGTGAAAAATGGTCGTATTCAGTCGCAAAAAGTAGAGTCTTTAGCCTTTAGCGTATAGATATGATAAGGTGCGGTGATTCATCATTAAAGGGATCAGCTCACCTTAAATTGTGTCTGTTTTTTTTGTTTCTTTATTTTCTATAAGGGATGATAAAAATTTGGAATACAAAAAGTAGTGTTCAATTCCAATACTCACGAAGATATTGGGTGATAAAGTGGTGGATTGATCGGCCCCGAATGCAAAAAGGGTAATTGTCTCTATACAAACAAGGCAGGACAATTGCCCTTTTTGCATTTCGGACCGATCAATCCACCACTTTATCACCCAATATCTTCGTGAGTATTGAAATTCAACACTACTTTTTCTATTCCAAATTTTTACTGTCCCTTATAGAAAATAAAGAAACAAAAAAAACAGACACAATTTAAGGTGAGCTGATCCCTTTAAAGGGTCAGGCCCATTTCAAATGACCCCTATCTTTGATGATTCCATCTGATTCTCCATGTCAAATATAGTAGGATGCAATAATTTTCTAATTTTCAAGCGCAAAAATCACTCATTATTCAGCATTTTACCGTGAGCAGTCATACACAGCTATCCATCGCAGCTGGCACGCCCATTCGCGCTGATTGGCCGATATCGCAGTTGCCACGCCCAATAGAGCATAATGCCCAATTAGCGCGAAGGGGCGTGACAAATGCGATAAATAGTTGGGTATGACTGGCAGGGGTAAATCGATGAATACTGCGTGAATATTGCGCTTGAAAATTAGAAAAATATTGCATCCTACTATATTTGAGATGGAGAATCAGATGGAATCATCAAAAATAGGGGTAATTTGAAATGGGCCTGACACTTTAAAGCGAAATACAGGCTGGTTTTTGAAACCACGAGTACACCAGCATTCTTATGCAGCATATGCAAATGAACATAAATTTGAAAAAAATCGAGCTAAATTCGAACAAATTAGCATAAATACTTTAGAAATCAGTTGTCCACGATGTGTTTCAAAAAGCGGCCGGTAGTTTGCTTTGAAATTAGAACACGAATTCAACGTATGAAATATAAATAGCTCGTAAACATTCTCTGTAAACTTTTGTATCTGTCCCACCTTTTCCCCATATTAGCGCCTTCTCGTCGAGTACATATTGATCATCTTTCACAGTTCGTCTTTCTCCAGATTTAACCACTTTCAAACATGCATGCACCTTGCCGCGAAGAAGAACTCGTATGCCTGGAAGATGGTATTAATGGACTTGAAGCTAAACTCGGTGTCTAAGTCAAAACTGAAAGTATTTTAGAGCCAAAAGTGTTGATTATTAAGACTTCATTGAGTTCCCGGAAAATTCCCAAACTCTAAAACAAACCAAAATTCATATATTTAGTGAGCGAGCTCTTTGCCAAGAAACGGCAACCAATACGACTCTCCTTCTATGCAAGTTGTAGGACATTATGGCAGACATAAACAATGGATGTGCTGCAAGTTCAGTATGTTCTATGTGCTATTGCTCTCAAGCTAGTTTACGCGACTAGAATATTAGGATTTGACATTTAACGGAAAAATACAATAAACCAGACTACAACAGACATAAGCTCAAACTCCAAACTCCAAACTCACCTCTAATCTTTATATTTTCCGTGTTTTCCAGTAAAACATTGCCTTGTACCGTCTCTCCAGCATAATAAACGTCTTTTTGGAGACGAATGTCAAATGAAGAAATGTAGTCCATCAGGCCACGCACGCCAGCACTCTCACAAACGGATGGTTCGATCTAGATAGAGAATTTTTTGATTATCGATTGATTCTAGATCAATTGACAATGGATATTTCGATAATATGAGACCTGACTAATTGACTATCGATTGAAAGTCATGGGTAGTCCTCTTACAGAATTTTCGATTCAAGAAAAAAAATCAATAAGTCGTGAATTCAATTCCACTGGATTTGCTATGAATGCAACATAAAACGTAACTCGTAAAATCAAAACACAACGATCTATAATATGCAAAAAAGTCACCAGCCAATAGCTGTCACGTTCCAGCCACAAAAATATTAGTACTTTATACATCAGCATATAAGTAAAAGTACGGTGATTATGTCCAAAGTATGAGTTTAAAAATTTGAAATTATTCTACTAAAACGTGAGTGGACTTGGGAACACTAACTGATAAAATAAATTCACAAAAAAATTGAAATATTCAGAATGCAATAGATGAACAATGCACATTTGGAACATATAGAAAAAAAACTTTGAGGGCTGACCAAAATAAAGAAGAAATAAATTCTTACCATGGGTGCGATATTCTCCACAAGCTTTTGACAGAGTAATAATGCCATATTTTGGGTGGTTTTATTAATTGCGCAGGGTCAGGAATAAGTTGGCCAGGATCTAGCTCAGAATTAGTTCATAGAACAAATTTTCAGGTGTTCTTTAGCTTTATCTTTGCTTGAAGCAGGAACAAACCCTTTCATATTCTGATCTACGTGTCGGTGCAAAACGCTCCCCAGGGAAAGAAGTCACTTTCTTTCAGCAACTATTTGGAGTGTGAATCCCCTTTTTTTCTGTGTCTTCCTATCTCTCCACCTATCTCTCTCTCCCTCTCCCTCTCTCTCTCTATCTCTCTCTATCTCTCTCTCTCTCTCTATCTCTCTTTGTTCGTCCCTCCATTATATATCTCACTATTCTGACAGAGAAAGAAACGAAGCAGATTGAGGCTTGAGGTTTGAGGGTTAACAACGCAACTCCACCAATATATCTACACCAATTTATCAAAATTTTGCAAACGCATTTTTCTAGAGTTTGCAAACAGAAGGAAAAAAGGAAATATTTCTGACGAACGGTGAACGCTCAAATCTGGGGCACGTGACTTGCAGTACAGCCTTTTGTAATGCTTGCAACGTTGCAACAATAGAAATAAAGCAAGTGACATTCCTACTAATAAAAAATACGATGGTTCATCTCCACAGCATAATATTTCAAGGACAGACATTCTAATTTCAGTTGCTCATTTTAAAGTGGCATGACACTGGTTTGTGAAGCCTAGCGCGCACAGAATGTCACATAATTTGCATATGATACATACAGTTGCACAACATACTTTCGGCAAACCACGTACCATACGGCTTTAGTATCAGAAGTCAGAAAGTTACCAATTTGACGTGATGTTTACTGGAAATGTATGTTGCTTCGTTTACGGGTAAATAATTTTCTGTTTTACATCTGCACAAACGCACGGACAAGGCAAGTGCGGTGTGTTCCCTTGGTAACCAAAACTTCTTACAAATATAAAACAGAGAGAACGTGCATGCATTGTGGACTTAATAAATCTCATGTTAGTTTAAATCTGATGTACTTACTAACGAAAGAAGTATGATTGCTTTGTTCTAATAGTAATAATTTTTCCGGAGAGTGTGAGAGAGACAGAGAGAGAGAGCGAGAGAGAGAAAGCTTACGAAATATGAAATCATTTAATTCTGTAAGATATTAATACGTACAAATCTGGAGAAAGGGGAAAACAGAATAATCATATCAGCGCATTATTACGTTGTTTATTTGTGTTGTGTTTAACTAATAATAGCTGAGCACCGCGTACAGTAGTAGAGATAATTCCTAGCGTAATATATTTACAACAAACTAATATTTCCAATTTTTATGTACATACTCGTCTAAAGGTGATTTAACCCTACTGCATTCGATGCCACTGGTGACGAGTACTGGTAACTAAAAGTGCCATATTAGTAAAGCGATATAACAGCCAGTTTTGAAACTTGAATAGGAATAGGACGCTGCATTCCCATGTAGTGTATGCAAATAACTGGACCAAGTGTACGTAAACTTCAAGTCGTGAAAACTGTTCATTGACTTGAAGAACCTTGTAAATGTTTGATTATCTTACAAGGTTGAGTAACATCTCCTACAAGCATACCATTTTACATGATAATGTGACTAAACAGATTTGACCGCGGCAAAATACAAATCTCATTTGAATGCATGTAAGGAAGATGCACCACTTCCGTAAGTCACTCTAATAGTATTGTCAGCAGCGTCCCGACTTATATAGTACTGTATAGTAACGAAGTGGCGTAATGCTAACTTGATCCAGATATTTTTAGTTCGCATTCGCGTAACAGCGACAAATAAAGGGGATATAACACGCAGATTTTGAAGCGTAAGCTGGAAGACTGCATTTCCATATGGTATATGCAAATGAATATAAATAAAAATCGCGCATCTATCGCACACAGTCACAGACTTATTGGGGATACGTTTCGCAATCGGCTGTTATACCGCTTTAAGACGTAAAGCAGCTGTAACGAATACTAAATTTGTTTGCAAGGATTTACTGTGATGCCTTGTAATATGGAGATTAGCGAAGAGAGCGAGATGCGAAGTTGATGCATAATTGATGAGAGAGAGCAGAAAAATAGGAAGATTTAAAATAATGGATGCATGGGAATGAGAGAGAGGGAGGGAGGGAGAGAGATAGAGAGGGAGAGAGAGACACACATACCAGAGAGAGAGAGAGAGAGAGCTGGATACAGATGTATGGATAGAAAACTCGTCAAAATAGAATCCTCCTGCCCCAGAATTTGGACTGCAACTTCAAAATTTCCATTCCCGCGGAGTGCTCCCCCGGGAGCGTGAGTAATGAATTGAACTATGTTTGGGAGCTGGGTGCTCCACCCCGAACAGAAACAACGGGGAATTTGGCTCTTGCCGAATATCATATAGAATTGTTTTGACAGTCAAAATATAAAATGAATGAAATGTTGTTTACTTATTGTTAGAACTGACAACTAAAAACAAGACGTACTCACTGTTGAGAATAGACATTGACTTTGACTTTAGCTGCAATAGGTTTTTTATTATGCTCAGGATTAGTATCTACATTATTTTAAAAAAAAACGTGAAATATCAAAAAAATACAAAAATACAAAAGATGACACATCTTGACAAAGCTGATGTTACTGTATCGTGGGGGGCACCTCAATGTGTCGTTATAATGTTGGAATTCTAGTGTATGCAAATAACTGCGCTGTATTGCACGATTGTTTATTCCAATTATATTCCTTTACATACAACCTATGGGACTGCAGCTTTCCGAAATCGGTTTCAAAAAACTACTTATAAAGCCTGACACATCGTTTCGATTATCGGGTAGTGTAGTAGGGTAGACGAGCAAATAAACTCCTGAGCCAAGGACCAAACTTTTATGACAGAAAAACCTAACCGTTCAATCATATAAACTTCATTGTTATAAACCTCTACATCACGACTCTGAAATAATCCAAATGGCTTTATCATTTTGTCCACATCATTTTGTGGGGGGTGCATTTCAATCTTGATTTTTGAATCTCTAACTATTCTGGCATAAATTTTCTAAAATGTGAAAAGAAGTAGGCCTGTGGTGAATAAAATGAGTAAATGTGACATCGAGGGCCTGAGGGTTAGAAGACCGGAGATCGAGACGGGAAATAGCGTCTTCCGGAACGACGAGACAACACCGAAGACGAGGAGAGATCAGCCGGAAAAGGAGCAGAGAGTGTCCAAAGAACGGATACTGCAGGGTGAGCAGACGGTAGAAAGAAACACATATATCATCAGAATCATGCAGAGTGGAAAACCACTTTCCGTTTGGAAGGAAGTTGAGGTGGAGAGGTTACGAATGCAATATATATACACCTGAATGGTAGCCTAGATGTTAGAGATGTTGCGTCCCGGTCCGAGGACAACAAACAAGTTCCAGTCCCGTGGCACGTTTGGGACGGTCAGTATAAAAGGTTAAAAACGGTTAAGGTTAGATCCGTCTTCGCAAGAGAACTCCGCGCGGTTCCAGTGCCTGAATTACACGATCCGGCCTGCTCTGGGTTTTTTTTTTGGTTTTAGTTAGTTCACTTCCTGTCTAAGGATAGCGATTGAGCACCTTTTTCCACCGCAACCGAAATTGCTACCAGTGTATTCTAATCCTAATGAGAAGGCTTGGTCTGCCCGAGGTAGGAGTCGAACCGACGAGCCGCAGTGCCTGCGCTGCCCTTGCGACCACTGCACCACCTGCTGGTGAATATTATACTCGGTGACCATCATACAACTCATACTCAAGCTTACGCAGTGTAACATGATAAAATAAAATTTAGATAAAATCAGTAAAATCAAAGAAACGTTTGCAAGGGTCAGTAATTGCTGATAATGTTTGTCTCTCTTGGTACTGGAGTTAGGTCTTACTCTTTGCTAGTCTTCCCTGTATTTACAGTGAAAACCTATTTACAAACGTATTTACAAATAAAAACGAACGAAAATAAAATGAAAAAGTAGAAAGAAGTGTTTTCGGGGGCGGGTTGGGCTCAGTGTCAACCGGCGAATCTCTTTTTATTCGCCTGTGCTCGACCCCCAAATAAGGGAAGAGAGAGAGAGAGAGAGAGAATAGAGGGAGAGAATAGAGGGAGGAAGATGGAATAGAGAGGGGGAGGACCGCGCTAGGGGCCCCACACCCCCGGGCCCTATGGGGCAACACAGAACCGTTAGAAAGCAAAGAAGTTTTATTCTCTCTCTCTTCCTTCCTCTCCCCGTCTCTCTGTCTCTCTCTCTAGTTCCCTTTTTCCTCTTTCCCTCTCTAAACCTTTATTTGTGCAAGCATTACCTTAAAATTTATGAACGGTCTAATAAACATAAGTCGTGGGACCACTTCAATTCTGGGAGCATACTGCAATGTTGGGGGAATTTAAAGCTATTTAACGCCTGGTTACTGAAAAGTATGTTGGACAACTGCATTCCCACATGTTGAATGAAAACAATTTGACTAACAATCGCGCAGTAACGCATACGTACACGACATGGCAATACAGCATACGTTTCAAACACCGTCTTTTATACAGCTTTAAACGGATAGGGTCGGTCTAAAACGTTTGATTGTTTTCATTTTTTCTACAAGTATCCTACAGGGAGAAAAAATGCAAGTAAATGTAAAGCAAACAAATAAAGTTCTTATGGAAATGTGCTCAGACATTTCAAGTAGAAAATATGGCACTGTCGGCAGAAACAGTTTAATAATAAATCTTTATTGGTCGATGGATAAGGCAAAGAAAAATGAGGCAAAAACGTGAATTTTGTAAAACTGATGGTAAGAACGTATAAAATAGCGGCATAGACAAAAAACGTAGGGAAATTAAGAGCGTGTAATCTAAAGAAAGATTAGGCTCCTAGGATCTACGAGATCCACGGGGAGGCGCGGAAATCTTTCTACTAGACTAACAATAAGTTTGTGCCTGAAAATATCATAATGCCCACATCATGTTTACGTATTGTATAGATTCAATTTAATTTAATTTGCATCTCGCTTCAATAGTAGTAATCGGTTAAGCCGGAAGTTGGAAAACTTTAGAGAGAGAGAGAGAGAGAGAGAGAGAGATGGGGAGAGAGTTAGAGAGACGGGGGAGAGAGAGAAATAAAGAGAAATGAATTTGTGTGTGCTTACTACTGAGCGAGGTCGTCCCTCAATGTGCTAATAGAAAAGTAATTATTAACGAATTGGTCCTGGGGCCCGGGAGCCGGCGGGACCCGAAAAACAACACCACACGGGAATGGGAACCCACAGTTGGGTGGACACACATGTGGGCATTAAGTGGGAATTAAAATGATTAATTATATTTTTATATTTTGGCTTATAGATCTGAAACACACTGTTATGAACTAATTATTGTCTGGTCCACATGATATACGTACATGCCTTTTTTGCCGAAATTTATAGTTAAGAATGCTTCATTGTTGCCGGCACCTAAACGAAACTCCTTCAGAACTAACCAATAAGTCCGATTCAAGGTTTGCTTCATGCGAAATGCCGGCCGGTTTTTGAAATACATCGAGTACACCAGCATTCTTATGCAGCTTATGCAAATGACCATAAATTAAAATAAAATATCGAGCTAAATTCGAACAAATTAGCATAAATACGTAAGAATTCAGATATCCACGATGCGTTTCAAAAACCGGCCGGTATTTGGCTTTCAGTATTGTTCCAGCAGTGCAGTCAACCATGATACGCTGCCGAGAGCATCGCAGTCATTACAAAATCGTCGTTTTTCTGTTTTTCTTCGAATTTACTTGTATTTAGTAAAGAATAGAGACAAATACTTGGTCCTGGGGCCCGGGAGCCGACGGGACCCGAATTTGGCTTTCAGTATTGTATTTGGCTTTCAGTATTGTTCCAGCAGTGCAGAACTACTTTTCTACTTGTTCACCCCCTCCAGAAGTAGAACTACTTTTCTACTTGTTCACCCCCTGAGTTGGAATGCAAATTATTCGGTTTTCGTAAAGTATTTTTCTTTATTCTTCACCAAATTCAAGTAAACTCGAAGCAAAATGATGATTTTGAAGTGACTGCGATCCTTTAATGGACATAGCTTATCTCTTGGAAACAACGGGTCTCATTTGATGACGATTTCCTTTTTTTCGTGGACCAAACCATTTGGTGACCGCTTGGTGACCTTGTCAAGTTTTCTCGAAAGCGGTTCCAACTAGTCAGCAAATGGTCAGTGACTGGTCACCAATGGTTTTTTTTGGGTTAAAACTATCTTGTGACGGGCTACAGACGGTTCTCTGTAAACGGGCAATTGTCCCGTTTACCTGCGCTGCTAACTTAACTTCCTGTTGGTATAAACTCGTGTAGCATGACACGTGATTGCATCTCACTCAACACTATTTTTTTTTTAATTAAAAACTAGAAAGAACAAATTTTCACCTGTTTTTCAAATAGACGCTCCCACATACATCTAATTGAGTGTCCACGTTTTTTGTGTGTTTCGTTTATATGCAATTCAAAGAAAACTTCATTTATATAATACGCACAGTACAGAACATAACAAAAAGCATCAGAAATCAAAAACAATGACAACCCGTATCATATTAATATGTGTAAGGAATAACATAGTTTGTGTGATAAATACAAGGCAAAAGATTTCTAGAGAGCTAGAGAAGAATACTACGCATAGGACTAGACCTGTAAACTAGCCTACAATGAAAATAAGGAGGCTCCTTATAGGCATATATAAATTATAGTCCTTATGTATTAGGGAACATTTTCAGTTTGCTTCAATACTAACATACATCAACACGGTGGAGATATTCAAAACAACCACAAGACAAAAGAAGGAGCATACCAACGACCATTGCCTGAAAAATAGGCCAACCTTAAATGTATTCGTGGAAACGTACAAATTATTGTTAGGTCTTTGCCTGTATTTAGTTGCAACATATCTTCTTACTATATAAAAAGAGTAACTCTAGTGTGCGCTAGCACTCACGTTACAGAAGTATAATTCGAATAAATTGTTCCGCTTTGGATATAAAAGAGTGCCGCAGCTCAAATTAGAATAGTCTCATGTAAAAGAACGATGTATTCGTAAAGATTTTCATCTACGTTACAGACGTTTCATAAGTATGGAAAGACGCCTCAGGCGGTGTAACCGGCTGGTAGTAGAATAAATTGTGTAGTTTTTATAACACCATATACACATAATTCTTGTTCCGAATAATTTGAAACTGCTACCAATTGAATACCTTATTAATTAAAGTGAATAATCTTTTATTATGGGGTTTTAGCTGTTTTCGAACTAATTCCAGACTCCACTTATTCACGGGCCAGTGTTGACGACCCTAAAAGAGAATCGGTTAAATTTGGAAAAAATCAACAAAAAATTGTAAATTACAAAAAAAATCAACTTTTATGTTTTTTTATAGTCTTAATTATTCGAGAAATTGAGGTACAACAAAATGTGAGCAGCGAAAGAATCTTGCGTGAATATACTTAACATGTCACATGTGAGTGCTTAATCTTTTATCAATATTATTAACATAAATTTTTATCATTACCGGATATAGCATTTAAGCTCACCTTCGAGTGCCCGAGGCACTTTGGTTGCATTTCAACATTTCTTCTGAAACAATAGAATCCTTTCGTGGAGTTCCACACAAGTTGTTCGCTTTTTATCGATGGCGCTACACCGATGAACTTCTCGGCGAGACGAAGCTGCAATGGAAGATTTCTGCTTTATCTCATAAAACAGATCATGAGAATGGATACGAACTCAGTTACATATCCCGCAGGTGTCAATCACAAGGTGATATTTTGGTCTTTTTTTTTTGAAGTATTATAGATTCTTATAGCGAGGTCATACCATTAGAATGTATGTGTCGTAACGCACTTCATCTTATTGTTTGGGTAACCATTTGGTTTTATGTACTCGTACTGTACTCTGTGAATTATTGTGCATGTTCTTATTTGTGTTGTTTCCTTACCAATAAATTATTATTAATATTATTAAGCTAGTGAATAATTATTCGTGCCGAAACGACTATCTATGTATAATTAAACAACAACAAAAATATATTTTCCCAGTGGGAAAACCGACCTGTGTTAGTGGTTTCACGGCAAATAGATCTCCGTCCAAAATTAGAATTTGTTCCAACGGAAAATAGTCGAGCCACCTTCAAGAACAACAAGCCATCAATGAATACAAAATGAGTAATTGTTTACGTCAGGCAATAAGATACAAAGCTAATGCACGGCAGACACATAATAAAAAATAATTAAAAATAAAATAATTAAAATAAACGCTCACCTCTTTATGTGAATGTCGTATAAAGAATTTCGGACTGGTTTATAGTCGGCATTCAAAAGTGTCTTGTTTTGAATGAACACATTTTCTTCAAATATCGGCAAAGATTTGTTCAACTCCTTGCGATTGTAAACCACCTAAAATCACACAGATTACGCTGCCCATGCCCATGAACACCGAGAACCACTGCTGGTGGGCCAAAAGTCGCCGAAAGCCGCCCAGGCATCACTTGTATCAACCGGTTCCATAAAGAACATTGGTGGGCTCTGGTGCACCAGGAGGGGGTAATACGCCCACAGTTGCGCAAACAAAATATTCCCACGGCACCCATGTTCGCACTATTTTGCCCACATGCACCATTGAAGAATAGTAAGTAAAGCACCTGAGTAAAATCGCTAACGATCCTCGTGACAGGTTCCCGCAGAATGATGATAATTTTCATCTTAGGATTGATATCATATACTCGTTGTGCCGCGTGGGCGCTAGTCAGATAGCCGGGCGACTTCTCAATGGTTACCTGAAAAAGGATGGTTCGAACTTGTGCAAAACCGTCGCCGCAAAAAGAAATTTTCGCCAGTAGGGGGCGGCGTACCCAATTGGTACATATGGACTTCCTAGGGTGCGCTGGGGATACCCCTTAAATGCGCGAAAGTTAACATTTCGAGTTGGCGCACCTATGGCGCACATGTATGCCAGTCCCCTTGCCTGTGGTCCGACTTTCTTTCCACATACTTCCAAAAAGAATCTGTGATTGGCCACCACATAATTCTAACCTCATTAGCATAAAACTCACCTGATTAGCATATGATAAGGGCATCTGCTCCCTATACCAGGAGACGCCTCTTGAAAAGGAGTCATTTCTATCGAAAAAGTGCACTTCTCTCCTGGCGGCTCGGATTTGCGGGTGCAGGCTTAGGCCATCAACCAGAGCACGGGTGCCGCCCTGAAATTAGTTTCTTTTTCATAAATCAACTTGTTGAAGTTCCGAAGAAATCAAATTTTGGTGAAGGAATAAGGAGTTAACTCTCTACACTTCTCTTCATTCAGCATGCAAAGTAATGCAACACTCACCCAAAGCAAACGGCTAAAAGTTAGTATCGAAGACTCAATTAATACATAAGGAAAAACACTTTTAGCTCACCTTTCGTACTCCAATGATCAGACACGACGGGAGACGCCGTAATCGTGTTTCATTTTGAGGCCTCCTAAAATAGAAGCTTACAAGTGCATTTTAAACTCCAGACCAAGAGACTGTAGCAATATATCCTTATAAAGTTGTTTTAATATGTTCAATACTTCGTTCCTTACTCAAATTCCACCGGTGTTGTAGATCTCGCGACTTTGGGTATTTGAAACGAGACGCCGTCGACGAGAGTGAGCACGCAGAGATTGAGGACGCCAATGATGGTTAGTGAGGCGCAGACGAGCAGACAGAGCTGCACATCGCGCATCTCATGCTCAATGCGCCGGTAATTGGTCTGGAAGCTGGGATAATTAGGGATAAACAAATGATTGAACAACTTTTTTAAATAAAGGATATGTTGTTCACGGGAAAGCGGTTTAAAAAAACTGAGGAACTGGGTGTTTTACTCCCTCGAACAGAAATGTGGAGGGTACGGGTAAGGTATCCGAGAGTCATGGAACGAAAATAATAATATTATAGATAAAGACGGTTACATTGCGGTAACTTGCTTTTGAATGGAACGAATCAAGGTAACAAGCATGTTTTTTATGCTCGCAAAAGGCTGAGGTACCGGTACTTTGTTTTACTTACAAAAAATGCAATATTTTTTGAAAGTAAAAATAGTCATATATGCTTTTGGCGTGTTTCTGAGACACGTATTTCTCACAAAAACAGAGTGCCAAGTGACGGATCTAGGAAAAAAATGATGATCATTAATGATAAAACAGGCAGGCAATTGTAGCTTGTAGCTATTCATCATCAGCTTCCAGTGGGGATTTTGCTGCTAAAATCTGCACATAATGAGCAGCTACAAGCTACAATTGCCTGCCTGTTATTAAAGCGCATGTCAAGCCTGATTCACAGATATTCTATAACACGCTATTCACAAAATACCGTAGTTTAAACAATTTCTCTCGCGCCCTCCTCTTTTTCTTTGCTGACTTCAAAAATTTCTCTTACGCCCTCCTCTTTTTCTTCGCTGTCTAACAGCCTCGAAAATTCAAACGTCCCGTGGACAGAGATTTGGCTTAGCTCTGTCCGCACGACTCGAATCCCATACTGAAGGAGTTTTTTGGAGCGGTTTGAAATTGTTTTTCTTCTTACATGAAAGTTTTTGTTTATTTTTATTTTCACTTTCCTCACCTTCAAAACATAAGCTTTTTTTTGATCCCAACATGAAAAACCGGCTTGACATTCCCTTTAACGATCATCATTTTTTTTTGATGATCATCAATGATAAAACAAATAAAGAACATTTGCATCTTCTAGACTGGGGTTTTTTACTTATAAACATTCACGACGATATCATATAATAGGACAATGTTCTGGATACCGTAGCTTATTATCATGTGAACGTATACCAAGGTTTTTTTGAGTTTATACAAAAGAAATGCAAATGCGGAGAAAAAAAGGAAGGTGCACATTTTCTGCTACAGCACACATAAATGATTCATCAACGCACGCAACGATTACTCAATTACAGAAACAAAAAAGTGCACATGTAGGCGTGGGTTGGGAAACCTTTCCAAAAATACTAAACCAGGAATATTTTTCCAAGTGTACTTTCAGAAACTGAATGCCTTATGGAAAAGAGGGCTGCAGATGTAACTGTAATTAAAGCGGAATGCCACGTGGTTCTGAAACAAATAATGGAGAACAGTATTCCTGTGTTTTGTTACCTGTGTGTTGTTACAACATGTTTTGTCAATCTTTCTAATTGCAAGAGTCTAATAAACGTCTAAACATACACATACCTATAATACATGGGAGTGCTGTTCTCCAGCATACGTTTTCACAAACCACGTAACACTCGCTTTAAAAATCATCGTGGACACTTTGACAAATACGAGAGTTCGTCATGCATTTTCTCACCAAGGAAACTAAGTTTAAATACATAGACATAGTTTGCATGTTATATTCTATTTATGCTCATACATAATTAAATAGGGGGGCTTTTGAAACGCTACGACTAGTGTATTTGAGTGATATATTTTGTGTGCGTATGTTCGGATGATGGAATGGAGTATTAAAAGGAATATATAATGATAGATTATGTAGTCTCTGCATTCAGTGTGAAATACTAACCATGTATACATAAATAAATAAATACTAATAATAAGGAATACTAATAATAACGAATAGTAATGAAAAATAATATTACAGTAATATTACATAGTAAGATCGCGAAGTGAAATACAATCTCCCTAATTGTAAGTGTTATATTGGAATAATAAGCCAAAAAAAAGAAGAGTTTCGCCTATTTTTGACTCCCACAGTTTCTTAGCATACACCACTTCTACCTCGAAAAAGCAAAAATGTGTTTGCTACGCTACACTAACAAAGTTACAACTTACCCCTAGATTTGCGATGTGCTACAGCCACATCATAATATTTGAATATACCCTGATTTTTCAAGTACTCTGTGTGATTTTGCGAATATGCGATCTCATTCTTTCTTTGTCTCTCAACAACTCTCTCACCCTCTCTCTCTCACCCTCTCTCTCTCACCCTCTCTCTCTCACCCCCTCTCTCTCCCTCTCTCTCTCTCTCTCTCTCTCTCTGTCACAATTATGAAGAAAAGCATTTCCCTCTTACTTATAACTAAACGGACAAAATAACCAAATTTGCATGTGTACCGCCTAACGAGTCACAGCGTGCAACAATGCAAAAGAAAGAGAGACGCAAGCAAATAAGAGGGTTTTTTTCATGTAAAGAATAGATGCACGTGGTTTCCAACATGGGGAAGTATGAAATATATAACAAAAGTAAGCAAGTAACCTAGCATAAACAACTCTACTGCGACAAACACATCAGCAACGTCAAAATTTGAAGCGGCAAAGAACTGATAAGCTGACAGGGTTCACCACGGAGGAGATTTTTGAGGAAAAATACTACAAATTTCTGAAGAAAAATTAATTCACATAAACTTTGTCACAGCGTCAGAAATGATAGACAAATAGCGCACAATAATAGTAGTCGGTTCTAAAAACAGATATGATTAATTGCGTAAATTATTTTGTTAAAGCGGAATGGCATATGGTTTCCAAACGTTGCTGGACCACTGTATGACAATGTCTTCTATGCAAATTGTGTTCCCAAACCTCGTACGATGTTCCTAGATAGTGGGCGGAGTTCAGTATTCTAATTAAGCATCATTGGATAATTAATAAACTCTAGATTTGATAACTAAGGTTTGCCCTGTTTATTATTAATTCGGGGTTGGTCCGGTATAAAGGCTAGATTACACTTTCAAGTGTATCAGAGCGGGTGACCCACTTATCTCTCTGTATTATACAGAGAGGACCCAACGGTGAGGACCCAATGAGGGCCAACCCCCTACCAAATCACAAATGAAACATCAGATATTACCTCTGATAGTAAGCGTAAATATAAACCTTTATTTAATCAAATTAATACCACGATAAGAACTAAAAAAAAGTAATAGAGAGAAAGCAGATCACAAAAATCAAGTCCATGATAAGCTGGATGAATCTTATTTTTTAAAACAAAGGGTCCTTAAAGCGAAATGCTAGCCTCTTTGGAAAATTTGCATATGATAAGCAAATCCTATGTATCCTATGCTAATTTTGTACGATTGCCGTGGACGATCGTACAAAATTAGCATAGGATACATAGGATTTGCTTATCATATGCAAATTTTCCAAAGGGGCTAGCATTTCGCTTTAAAGCGAAATACCGGCCGGTATTTGAAACGCATCGTGGACAGCTGAATTCGTATTTATGCTAAGTTGCTCGAATTTAGCTCGATTTTTTATTCTAATTTATGTTAATTTGCATAAGTTGCATAAGAATGCAAGTGTACTCCAAAACCGGCCAGTATTTCTATTTAACTAACAATAAGTCAGTAATTTGTCAGTTATATTCTGATTGTACTCCTAATTCTCTTACGGTCAAAGAAGAGCGAGCAAAGGCAATTTTTCTAGCGTTTTTCCATGTATGACTGACGAGTCAGGTAGAAATATCCCACGTTTCAAGTCTAACCCTTATAACAAGGTTAATGGCTCAGTCCTTCGTAGCGTAAAGAGCGCTCGCCCATCGGATGACATTGGGCATTATGCAAATTATATGTATTGTGTGATTACCGTACCGTGTATACATTCATAAATGAGCCTGCGCGCGTGACCTTGTACTGTGGGAATGTTGAACCTTTTCAACTTTAACTTATGCCGTTTTATGCTGCATAGCCCTGGCTGAGATCGACTAGGTAGGTTCGTATATATTTTTACTAGCTAATGAAAAGTAGTGGGATGGAGCAAAACCAAACGCATTACATAACATTGGATTTTAGTAGCGTGGTGATTAACACCTTTAACATACACAATTTCACTGATAAATTCAGGGCGAAATACCGGCCGGTTTTTAAAACGCATCATAGACAACTGCATTCTTATATATTTATGCAAATTTGCTCGAATTTAGCTCGATTTTTCATTCAAATTTATGTTCATTTGCATAAGCTGCATAAGAATATTGGTCTACTGAATGTGTTTCAAAAACTGGATGTTATACGTTATACCGCTTTAAAGCTTCAAAATCGTACAGTGATACAGCCAATTAAAAACTGAAATTCTAACATTTTTCAAACGCGTGGTTTCAATAAAAATCAGAAAAATAAAAGACAGTGTAAAAAAGGTCTGCTGCCACAGTTTCCCAGGGGTAGCTTGCCTCAGGGCTGTTTTATAGTGAAAATATGCCGAAAAGCAAATGAAAAATGCATGCGATGTGATTGCTTATTGAAGCATAGGGAGGGACACCAAAGGACGAAGCTCCTGGCTTCTGGCCCAGAAGCCCATGACGGCCGGGATTAAGCCCGTAGAAAGGAACAGGAAGCAAAAACTATGGGACACAATCATAAATTACAACTTAGAAGATGTGGGGTCATTAAAGCGATATAACCGCCGGTTTTTGAAGCGGATTTTGGATAACTGCGTTCCCATGCGTCTTATGCAAAAGTGTATGATTGGAATAAAAACGAGATCAATTCAAGCTCACTTATGTCTAGCACAAATAGATAGGAATGCAGTTGTCCATCATACGTTTCAAAAACCGGATGTTATATCACTTTAACAGGAAGTACTCGGATAGGGCTGGGAATGTTTATCACTTGTAAGGATTAAAAGTAAAGAGGAAGGTAACGCTGTGTTGTAGAGTTGTACAAATTAACAGTAGTTGAGTTACGGGAGTCGCGTTGCGGGAATAAGAGCTGAATTTAGAACAAGAGAATATCTAGAACTTTGATTTACTTAATTCTACCAAGACAAGAAATGTTGAAAATGTCATTGAGTGATTTTGAGGGAAGAGTTGTGGCTGTCGGAGGTATGATGGACAGGCAGGGATACAGAGAGAGGAAGAGAGAGATGGAGGGAGGGAGATTGAGAGAGAGAGAGAGAGAAAGCGAGGAGAGGGAGAAAGATATATAGAGAGGGAGAGATCGCACAGCTGTTGAGATCCTCTAAAATATCTGAAGGAATTGATACACGGGAACACATTTGAGACACTTGTTATTAGAAGTGAAGCTTTATGAGAACAGAAAAAAAAGAGCTTAGGAGAAAAATTTATGCTTCGGCAGTAAAGCACGCTTTGGCGTTACTTCGACGATGTCTCCTAACTGGCGTACTTCATCAAAATTTAAATCCTTTTTTTTAATCAGTTCTCTTTTTGTCCCTTATTGTTGTCAGCAAATTCACATGTGTGTAAACTACACCACGCAGTAGCAGGTTGCGGGTTCTATTCTTTTTGAAAACTCTCTCTTTCCCTAACTTTAAAGGCATAGGTTCACCTCGAATTGCACCTTTTTTTATAATTTATGTTGATAGTATGACCTATGACGGTCAAAATGCGAAAATTGCAGTAAATTTCCTTTGCTCCCCGTAGTAGGAGAGCTTGCTCAAAAAAAGCTAAACTACCTCGAATCTATAAAACAATTGGAGTACCGCAGCCATGGTATGTGGGAAATAGCGCAGCCGGGCTGGAGACGCTAGAAAATACAGGCCCTTTTATCATCCTCTGTTTATCACAACAATATCTGCACCTCCAGTCCTCCTGCGCTATTTCCCACATACCATGGCTGCGGTACCCCAGTTGATTTATAGATTCGAGGTAGTTTACCTTTTTTTGAGCAAGCTCTCCTACTACGGGGAGCAAAGGAAATTTACTGCAATTTTCGCATTTTGACCGTCATTGGTCATACTATCAACATAAATTATAAAAAAAGGTGCAATTCGAGGTGAACCTATCCCTTTAAGTCAAGGATATTCCCGCTTCATAGAGGAATGACCATAAAATATGGATCGAAAAAAGTATACGAAATGCAAACAGGTACTATAATTGCTATACACAAAAATCACAAAGGCAATATAATTGTTGCACCCTGTTCTAAAAAAATATAAAAACAATTTAGTAGGATATCCGGCAGGAAAAGAATAGTCACACGAGAGTTTTCAAAAATAATAAAATCTTCAGCCTGCTACTGCATGGCGTAGTTTACATACTTTAGCTGATAGCAACAAAGAACAAAAAGAGAATTGATAAAAAAATGGATTTAAAGGAAATACCGGTCGGTTTTTGAAACTCATCGAGTACACCAGCATTCGTGTGCGGCCTATGCAAATGAACATAAATTAGAATAAAAAATCTAGCTAAATTCGAGCAAATTACGTAAGAATTCAGTTCTCCACGATGCGTTTTAGAAAACGGATGGTATATCGCTTTAAATTTTGATGAAATACGCATTTCCAGCATTCATATGTACTCCCTCCCACTGGGCGGCAAATGCCACATCTGGTGACCCGTAATATACACACAGAGGGAACTACAACAGATCGCCGCTCTCTAGTGGCCTGATGCGCTTTGTTTAAAGCGGCATGACACGTGGTATTGAAACGTCTGTCGGACTACTTCATTTCGGACATAATGTGCAACTCTGTGCCTCTTTGGGCATTTGTAGCACAAAATGATACTAAATTTGCATATGGCGATTGAATACTGTTCTACAGCACACATCTCAAAACCGCGTGCCATACCACATTACAGTTTTTTTCGGGAGTTGTCCAATGGCGTCGAATCAGTGTCAAAGAGTGTCCGAGGGGCAGACATTTTATTCAGTAAGCCCTATGGAACATCACCGAATGTCTAGCATTACTAGCTCTTCTATGAATATGATCCTCACAACAGTACAAAATGATTCACTAGTTACTAAGTTTGTCATCATTTCCCATTACTATCCGACCAGGCACCCTCCCATTTCAACCCCGGATATTTTAATTTGAGCGTCGCATAATTAAGAATTAGTCCTCAGGTTGTCATCGAGACGAGACAGTGGTTTTCAGAATTAGCTTTTTTTTGCAAACATTTTAATTATTATAGAAACAAAACCCTCTCCTTCTCTCGGAATCTCGGAACAAAATACTAATTAGCTTTATTTGTTCGGTGTTGGACAATTGAGCTCTGAGCTCTGATTTCAGCAATATTTGTCCTGTTTTATGGAGGTTTATTTCATTTTTGAACCCGCGGATCGGCCTCTCATATGAGTATTCCACTAATACATTTAACAGGAAACTCACAATCAGAACACTGATGAAGCTGCGCGCCATCGCCGCGCGTTAGGCGGTGTCAATATCGGTCCCTTTAGGGTGCGTGCGCCACAGGCGAGCGAAAACTTGTTAAATTCCAGGTGGCGCACCTGCTGGGCACCTTTTAGGGGAGGCGCGGCAGGCATGCTTTGGTTGCGCAAAGGGTGTGCCATCAGGAATAGCGTGCCCCTGAGGCCCGCGCCGCGCACTCTTGAGGGGGTGCGGCGCCAATTCTTTTGTGCGCAGCGATGGCGCGAACCTTAATGTTGCAGGCACAACACGACTCTCGGACTGCCAGTGCATCTCTAATACACTGATATTTAACTTACACTATTTAAAAATGCTTTGGAGTATAATATTAAAGCGCCTAAAACACAATGTAACTAATTGTGTCGTAACACCAAAACTCGGAAAAACCCCAACAAAATAGGCCAATTGCGCACATGATTGTACTGTTCTGTACTCTGTGTACATATTGTACTCGGCATGTGCTTTCAATCACATTTTAAATTATCTTTTTAATTTTAATCTCTCTTGAGAATATAAACATTCTCTTTCGACCGCATATGTTGTTCCATATCCAAGCAATTAAATTAAACTCCATTCATTCCTCGTTTTAATTTAAATTTAAAAATATTATGTAGACCACTTTGGATTTGAGTTTGCTTCAGAGCTAGGTCTTCTGATATTTTAATTACATTCATGAAACTTCGATCCATCGCCGCGCATAAGAAAAAAGAGGGTCCGTAGCAAAGTGGGGTGCCATACCTAATCCACGATGCGCCACAGTTGCCCGCGGGAACACCGTACACTCTTCGCGCACTCGAGGCGAACCCCGCGCACCATAGTGGGGTGTGTCGCTGCAGCGTCACCTTTATTTTGCGCGGCGATACCGCGGTGTTTCGCGTTGGAATAGCGGTTTAATCTAAAATAATTGTGAATAATTGTGAAATAAAACGCCGCGCAGCACGTAACATAGATCATTTATGATATGATTATTGAGCATTAAAGGATTATTGTACTTGAATTAGGCGCAACTGTATACACACTGCAAAGCAAAACGCATTGAACATAAATGTGTTTTGATACTCAAATGTTTAACCTACGCATACAATATACTTATGTTATGGAAAGGACTTGGTTGAACACTCAAGAAATACACCTTTTTTTCACCTTTTCAACTTCAAGGAATGCGTATACTGCATTTAGTAATCGTGAAAGATGTACAATTTCAAGCCGTGGGTGGATGTGTGGCGCGCCTACTGTCTAACAAAAAAAGTTCGCGCACCCCTGGCGTTTTCGCCGCGCTTCCCAGGGTGGTCGACGGCCAACACTGAGAAACTCTCTAATTTCTTTGGTGTACGGTACTCAACACTCAGTGAAGCTAAAATCTTTCCATACAAGTCCCTCAATATTTTTCCTAAACTGGAACTAATAGCTCTATACCGGAATTTTGATTAACTTCTTTCATTATGAATAACTAATAAGAAAACCCGCATATGTTAACTTATGACCAATTGTGGGAAGTTCAGCATTAGTACTAGTATTTTGCAGCGTTTCTTTTGTATTTATGAAAGTATAAAGTACCAAGCGGTATAAGGGCAGGGGCGGGGCCCACGTACATGTATATGTGACATATAGTCTAATATGTGCAAGTATTTGCTTTCAATCCATGTTCATACTTTCAGCCAGAAAACAGCATTTGTACTGAAAAGTGAGTCAACTGATTCGACCACACACTATAAGAACGCTAAATTATGTAATAAATAAGAATTTATACTAGAACTAGGATCTATGTATATTTCTCTCTCTCTCTCACTTATTAAATTCACTATTCGTGTACGGAAAACCCGTTAGTACTTGACCGATTCGGAAATAAATTATGTAAATTATGTAATAAATAAGAATTTATACTAGAACTAGGATCTATGTATATTTCTCTCTCTCTCTCTCTCTCGCTTATTAAATTCACTATTCGTGTACGGAAAACCCGTTAGTACTTGACCGATTCGGAAATACTAACATTATTCTTTATTTTAAAGCAGTATTGTACCTAGTTTCTGAATTTTGCGTACGATATTAAATCCTATGTATCCTATGCAAATTTTTGGTGCCCGTCCGATGCTATCGGCACCAAACTTACGCAGGATTCATAGTATATGAGTATCGTATGCAAGTTTCGCCAATGTATCGTACGCAAATTACAAACTAGGTACGATACTGCTTTTATTTGTGTTGGTCACGGTAAATCACCATATTGCTGGTCATTTCGGCATACGAATAGAACTTAAAATTGATAGCAATGCCGATGAATCTTTATTTATTTCTTTTTGACCGTTATTTACTTTCTTGCTCTTTTTTAATTCTATTTTTGAAGGCACATATGTTGTCAAGTGGTCGGCCGGGGGGAACATACCTTGTCCTAGATCTGTAAATGTTTAAAATAAGACATCATTAGTATAGTCGAAGTACAATAAATTCATTTTGAAGTACAGTAGCTGTTCCTTGCATTGCGGAGAATGCTCAGGGACCAATGAGTCCAAAATGTGTATATTAGTATATATACCACGCATCATACATAAACGACGGTGGGCCAAACACTCCTTGTAATTGACTGCTAATTAACTAAGTAAACATCTCTAAACCGAATATTCTATAATGTTTGTTTACAGTTTACGTGGGTGCTTTTTGGCAAGAAATCATGAACATATTTTGGTCTCCTTATGTGTAACCGACTAATAGATCAACAAATAGGATAGTTTCCATACTCATGAATAGATAGTGTTTACCCAACCACATATTGCAAATAAAAATTTACTAAACTTGATCAGTATTTATGGTTTATGTTCTTACAGCCTTACAAAACTTGACAGACACACATGAAAACTGCCGGAGCCACTGAGACCGTAGAAAACCCGTGGATAAATGATCACCAAATGGGTTCCAACCTTTCGAAGACCGGTCACCGACCACTTAACAATCACCCGAATTGTTTTCTTCCAATACTTTGATCTTCGTTCTTTGTATTCGATATTCTTAGTGTTATGACGAAACTCTTATAGTCTCTTAGTTGATAAAATTTATCACAAAAGATAAAGAAAGGAACTAGTCATCACTACTGAGAATGGCGAATCATTTATCTTTTTATTTTTAGTAAAAAAATATTTCTATTGAAGTAACTCTTCTTCTATTTATTCTTTACTAATAATTTACCCAATATTTTCCATCTTTCTTTAAAGGGAGAGGCCCATGAGAATAAAGTTTTCCTCAATTTATTTATAAGGAATGTCCTCAATTTCACAAATATTACTGTGAAAACCGCATAGATTGAAGCCTAGAACTCACATAGTTATTCCCCGATAAACAGTTCAGCCAGGTACCGTAGTCAGAATCAATGTTCGCGCTTCTGTGGCATTCTTGTATTTGAAACGCTTCTTTATAATAGTAGACTGATCTTTATTCGTTTGACCATTATTATATAGAAAAAGAATACAAATGAACGGATATAAACCGTTTGACGTAGCGGACTACGGTACCTAGCCGAACTGTTTGCCGGGGAATAACGCTGCGAGTTCTAGGCTTCGCACAATGCGTTTTCACAGTAATACTTCTGAAATTCCGGACATTCTGTACAAGAAAATTGAGGAAAACTTTTTTCTCGTGGTCCTCTCCCTTTAAATTTCTAAAGATTTAGTACCTTCGTAACTACTAACTTTTTTACTTAGTACCTTCGTAACTACGTACTTTTTTTAAGAGTTTGGTTACAGTCACCATCTGCTTTCTAGCTTCAGCGCCAGAGCACGTCGCATTACGCACGTTAGCTTTCCGTGCACTTTCGCCAGATAATTTACTTCTTCCAAGGATTAGTCAAAGATTGTATTTTAAATTACTTTGTACTACGGGCCGCCTTTGAGTTCTACCAGATCATTTGGGGCACGTGACCATACTACAAGCATGGGATCGGGCGGAACGTTTTGCAGAAAAGGAGGCTCCGTTCCTAATACGGTCATCCAAATTTTTTCTAAAGCGAAACACTGCCCGTTTTTCGAAGCACATCGCGTACACCAGTATTCTTATGCAGATTACGCAAATGAATAAATTAGAAGAAGAAACCGAACAAATTCGGTTTTTATACGTAAGAATTTCATTTGCCGACGATGCGTTTCACAAACCCGCCGATATTTCGCTTTAAATAAAATTCATTCTGATCGATGATCATTCTCCTCCCACGCTTCTCCAGCAAATGAGCAAAAAGAGTTCAGCCAAACTACGAGTACGAATTGTATTCTGAAAATCTGATGAGCATGTTTACAGATGTACTAGTGCCGCATTGTAAAGAAGCACATTGAATACAGTGATCATAGCCCTTAGGAAACTTGGCCGGTGCGCGACCTACACCATGCGCAAAATGGGTGGGCGGCCACATCCGGGCTCACCCGTATTTTTGTAGGTCGCGCACCGCCAAAGTTTCGTGCTGATAGATTCGAAAAGCAGACCTCTCTTATATGTGGAAATATAGACATGGGATCCTCCGATTACTTTTCTGTCTGTGAGAAATACATTAAAGCGAAATACCGGCCGGTTTTTGAAACGCATCTGCTTTCTTATGCATCATATGCAAAGGAGCATAAATTAGAATAAAAAATAGACCCCAATTCCCAATTCGACCCCACGTAGCATAACTACATAAGAATGCAGATATTTGAGATGCGTTTCAAAAACCGGCTGGTGTTTAGCTTTAATCATGCGTTCTGCTTCCTCAAATAATTTTATTCAGGGTTGACTGGATGTCATACGATTTCCACAATTATTAGTCATGATTATTAATTTTGTCAGCATTTCATGTCACTAGACGAAAATGAATCTCTATGAGTATTGTGTGTTTTGTGGCTCTGTCGTTGACTACAAATGATTTGCAAAAAATTTCATTTTAGCATTCTTTTTAGCATTCTTGGATCGGATTCCAACACTAACCTAATTGTAAGTGTATCGATTACCAGAGAATTTCATTTTAAATACTAACGTCCTTATTTTCTACGCGTCGCGTCAGCGTACCTTAGCGTACGCGATCACATAAATGTCAATATTCTTCATTTTTCTTCATCATTTCTTTATTTATTTATCACTTCCGGGTGTTATTCACCGTTTTCTAGACATTTTATGGCCCTATACTATGTAATTAATGAATAAATAATAAATTGTATGTGATCGAAAGTGCTGACTAATTGCGAGCTTATGAAAAGGAGATTCCGAGAAATGTCTGTGTTTTATAAATAAATAAAGAAAAGAGAACGGAGAGAGTTCTTGGAAGCCCCGGTGCGTCATAGGCATAAAGATTTTCAGAGAAGAAATACTAAATTACTTTTTGCAGTATATAATCCAGATTTTTTATGTTCGGCTGCAAGTTGTTCACAAAAGAATTCTACAGTATGAGTATGAGATTTACAGGGAAAAATTAGTAGTATGTGATGCGTCAGTAGCTGCACTCACGAAACTGACGTGTCAGCGCCACTGTGTGCTGCTATTTGGCGACGTGGTGGCGTGCAAAATGCACGCCATGCATGTGCCATTGTGCAAGCCGATCGTGCACATCTTGCACGCTAAGCTTCTCGTTGTATAGTGGACGAGAAATCGTTGTAAGTATGGCCTAAACCGATGAAACGTCTCTTTTTATATACTTGGAAGTTGGATTCGTTACTTTTGCGGTGAATTTCTCACGGATATTCAGCAATCCAATTATAAAACTTGTGTTCCATTCGTAATAAAACTACAAGGATGAATGCAAAGCTTGCACTCCAATGTTGTAAACAATTAGTTCAATTTCCTCATTGACTATAGAACAATCTTTCGGTAAGCTAATTATTTTCGCAATACCCCTCCCAAGCAGCTTGGCGTGCAAGCCGCGTGACAACGGCGTGCAGCGTGCATTTGGCAACGTTTTGGCGTGCAAAAATGCGCGCGGTATGGGAATGGCGTGCAACTTGCGTGCACGCCAAAAGCCCGAGACGAAATGGCGTGGGTGCAGCGTGCAACCTGAAACGCCATACCACAACGCGTGACACTTTTTCCATACCCGCTTGCATGCCGTACTGTTGCCGTTTGCACGTCAATTTTCTGTTGTTCACGACTAATTCACGTGAAACAGCGCGCACACGCACAAAAAAAAACATATAATTTCCGTGCGGCTTAGTCAAGTTAGCTTGTTATGTGTGCGTTGGGTGTGCGAGAGGTGCGCAATTTCAGCTGGAATATATATATGGCGCGCAAGCCGCGCAACATTTTTCGTCGCCACGCCCTTTTCCCTTATTGTTAGGTGTGCCCCTCAGCTGCGCATTAATTTTTGGCCCAAATAAAATCATTTTTTTCACAATTGGATTTGTCACCCAATACATATATTCTACTTTCCTGGAAAGATTGTTATGTCAATCACAAGGAAATATGCATCGGCCAATGAGAAAATGTCTTTGCTTGTAGAAAAGAACGAAATCGTTTACATTATTTCAATGCTTCACTGATTAGGCAGGCCGCTTTGAATGTAATTGAGCAATTGTTCTCCGTGTATGTGTGTTTTTTATTAATTATGTCAATGTTGTACAATATAATATCCATAATATATCGTTTAATTAATCATGAAAGCTACAGTGTTTGTTTTCGTCTTGGATTTATTAATTATGTTGTGGTGTTTCCTATTTAGGCGTGGTTCTACCGTAGACGCGTCTTATAAAATTAAATCTTTCATTGTCGATCGATAATGGAATGTTCATAGGTGACTCTAGGCCCGCAGGCATGCATTTAAGCAAATATGCCCTGGGGCGTGCCCTTCAATTGTAGAAGGCCGGGATGAGGCCACAAACGGGGAAAATGTCGGTCCGAACCTGGGGCCACTGAACAAAGTTGCCTCGCAAACGCTGTGAAAATTGCCCCGACAATGCCTAGCTGCCTTCACGTGTTTTGCCGCGGAGCATTGTCGAGGCGAAAGCTCGGCAAATCGCTGCCTAGCTTTTGCCGAGGCGGCGTTTTCGAGGCAATATGAAATAAATTTTGCAATAATTTATTAAATTAGTAATTAGTATGCGTTTAATGCATTCTATTACATATATACATGTACATCACATACCATCTATGAATAAAGCCTTGTCATTTGGACCTCACCTCGGCATTTGCGAGGCGCTACCTCGGCATTGTCGAGGCGCTTTTTCCTCGGCATTGTCGAGGCAAATCGTGAAAACCTCGGCGTTTGCGAGGCAACTTTTTTCAGTGGCGTGCCCTTTACATGGCACTTTGCCGTAGCCTTGCATTTTGTAAAGCGCGCGAAAGTTGGGATTTAAATTTTTGTGAAGCAGCAGCCGTAATATTTCGCAACCAGCAGAGACGACCATACGCGGTATGGCCGAGTGGTCTAAGGCGCTAGTTTGGAGTACGTGTTTAGCTATGACGTCGCAAGTTCGATTCCTGTCCGGTTCATTTGTCTTGCAAAGTTCTAGGTACTTATGTATGTTGTGTTTCCGTGTGTAAGTTCGTGGTTGGTTAGCTAAAACGGTGTATTTTCTTTTTCTGCCCGTTTCAAAACGGCCCGTTTGTGGCCCTCTCACAAAAGCCTCAGGGCGTACCCAGGGCACCCTCTAAGGCCGGTAACGTTCCACAGAAAAGGGCACGCCTTCGGGCCTAGAGTCACCTGAGTTTTTTTGATTATTTTTTCGTCTGTTCCGGTTTTTCATTGCAATACTTTATTTTTTTTTAAAATAATACTTGATTCGTTTCATTTAGTTACTTTATGTCGTAGACCGAAATTGCGCCAGAAATACGAAAAATGTCACACAAGAAGGAGATTGAACCGTTCAATACAAATGCGATTTTTGGCAAGCAGTGCTTTATTATGTTTTTCTTTACATTAAATAATTATCGTACATCTTTTGGCACTTATTAGTGTATTGTTGAAAATGGCGATTGACATAATAAAACAAACTTTTTCTTCTCTTCTTCTTGGCCGTTTGCAGTGTTCATTCCTGCAAAGCTCTCTCGTATCGATTTTCCTGACAATACGATGTGCTTTCTCATCTACATTGTAGTTTTGTTGAAGTTCTTGTTGTAGTTGGAGAGTCAGTTTCTCTGTTTCAGGTGCAAGCGTTTTATTTCTTGATTTCATGTGACTTTTCAGACCAAACACCAGCGGGGAAAAGGAGCTAGTCGGAGGTCGGTGCAGTGTGTGCGTGCGGTGTGACCATTGATCCCGTTGACCCGCATGGTCTCAGTGTGCTTACCTCCCTCCTCCTCGCCCTCTCCCTAGCTAGACTGGATTGAGAATTAGGATGAGAATTGGCCTTTGTTCCCATATTTGACACCCAGTGCGACTTTTAGTCAGTCTTTCGTCTGACTCTCTGATAAGTGATAAGCAAGCTAAATTGCAGTACAACATTGAGCAATAAATTGCATTTGCATTATGTTGCAGCTTTTGAATGTACTTGAACATTGATCAGCTGCATATTGTGTGGCCTGGGTACCCGCAAACTCCTTGTTTTGCGTGTACAACTTTACTCTTAACCATTAGTGATTTGTTTTTCAATAGTGTCCCGCCGCTGCGTTGTTTTGTCAACATGTCTGTCTATGTGGAGCGTTCGTGTGTGCTCTGTTCTGTGTGCCTTAATCGATCTTCGTGCTCTATTTACGCTTCTTCATAAACATGAACATGAGATATTGTTGTCTTTTATTTTGGGTTTACTCGTGAGGTTGGTCACTATGGTCACATTTGCTTATTTTTTTTGCAAGTCATTCTGACAACAGACACCACTTATGTCAACTTATGTGCGTTTTTCGGCAATCCTGTATCGCTATTTCTCCGGAGGTTTTTAATCGCAAATCGCGATAGTGATACTTAGTGTGATTAGATTAATTCACCCTATTATGGTGTTCCTTGACTTGGCTTAATTTAGCAGTTCATTGTTTTTTGTTTTCGATATTATGTAATTCATAAACTCTCCTTCCCTCCTTCGTACCCACGTGCTTTTGAGACCATTGAGACGTATGCTAGGCGACGGCATTTCTCTGTATTGTATGCAAATTTTTGCGGCAGTTTAGTTAGAATGGACCTCATCTGCTTATAATACACGGGAATACCGTTCCAGGTTCCAGCATACGGTTCAAAATCATGTGTCATAGTGTTTTAAGCTAAAGGATAAATTTTCAGATATAAATTGATGGCTGACATAGTCGGACCACTTCGGCCATCCGACTCGTGGTCTACTACCGAGGTTTGTGTCCTTTCAATGTTTTTCATTTCATTTTATTTCAGCGAGAGCAAGTATTTTGTCCGTAACCTTGTTTCGTCACTCTAGTTCGAGCTCGGCGCGGCATGGCAACAGTCAAATCAGAATTCAGTATGATAATTATCTGTTTAAGATAAAGCGAAATTGCGGCCGGTTTTTGAAACACATGGAGTACACCAGTATCCTTATGCTTATGCAGATCATCATAAATTAGAAGTATTTCGTGTGAAAATAGTGAAAATTCAATGGACGTGTCGCGACACGAAGCATTTCTCTCGGATACATTGCATGCAGACTGAAAAAAAAAACAGATTGAAATGAGCAGAGCAAATGAGCAAATACCATTTCAACTATTATTAAAAATATTACTTTAGGTAAAATCTATTCAACATAGCCACGTGTGGACAATTCGAGGTTTCTCACAATGTGAGTGCAGATATCTTGAGACTGCAGTCAAAGTAAAAGACCAGGTAGAATTATTTTCAACGTTTTTTATTTTCATTTTTCATTTATTTTTAATTAATCAACTCACTTATGTGAAATGAGGTGTGAATCGTGTGAAAAGTGCGGTAGTCAGCCACTTGTGCACTTTTTCGATATAATAATCGGCCAGTCCATCATGTTTATATTTACTTTATACGTAGTCTAAACCTAGTACACATATTATGCTTTTTGGTTCAAGATGATTGCCGATCTGGCCTGCCCATTAGTCAGTATATGAAGTGTGAGTGATCATGAGTATATTGATTTTCTATACATACATTTTTAAAATGCTATTAAATATTTTATTATGTCATGCGCGCCTTTTTGATCTGCTAAGCTAAAATAAAAAGTATGATATAGTTTATTATTATTATATTTTGTCGTTTCAGTCGGTCACTCCCTGTTCAACGTCGCTGCCTGATACCGGACATCTGTCATTCAGAATAAGACTCCATCCTCAGGGAAATAAAGAAAGTAATAAGGATTTCTCCTTTTTCCAGGTATGCTTTTTGATTTCATTTTGGTTTTGGTCTTTAATTGATGATATACAGATTTTGAATGCGCATTGCATAGAAAGAATCAACGAGTCTCATGCAATTGATATTTTATGATGAAAAAAAAACTGTTTTGCGTTTTATATTATCGAATACTTTATTTTAAAGAACAAGGTATAATACACCAAAAATAAATATAAATATGTAAAAATGAATCATAATAAAGCGACAAAATACATGCCTACACGTGAGGATATCTAAGCGATTGCTGTTTGAACCGAGTCTTCAATACCGCACATTAAACCAAAAAAGAAAGAAAAGAGATTAGACAAACAAATAGAGTCTCCTTGCTTTATTACCTCTTTTTATTCCGCTATTCAGGTGTTCTGTAGCAGTACGAATCAGTCCCGCTACAAAGCAAAGTTCGCCGTTTTTAATTCAAGAAACGAGGAGATCCCTACGACTGTATATACGGGAACACAGCAGGTATGATTGAACTATTAATTTATTATTTATGTTTATTTTTGTGGTTTGCGTAACATTTACTTGTATTTGTATTATGTAGTCTGTGAAATAGAAATGTTTCACGACGGAGGTTTATGTTGACGGATGAGGAGGTACGTGTTGTTCTAGCACTTCTATATGAACTCACCATTCCAATTCACCAGGTTTGATCGAAATGACAGTCAAATAGCCCGAGATAAATAAAAACTCCACGATCTTCCCCGCCCGCACAATAGTCATTCATAGTTGGAAAATAACCATAACTCTGTGATTTTCCCAATATATAAACAGACTTTTTGGTGACAACAGCCTACAAATCTATTTCGTAACTTACTTTTTTTTACAGTTGCACGGGTATTTTGAGTATATTCGAAGGGATCTTCTCGTTTCGCATATCGCTCCGCAAGACGAGGTGCAACTTGTACTGAATTTAACTGTGACGTTTGACACGGTAACTAGGAACTCACAGTCGGTCCCACCTCGCTTACCGGCTGTTCCGGACTCAAGACCGCTAGAGGTGAGGTTCTTACTTTTTTATTTTTATTTAATTATATTTGCTATGCGCCTCGTGTCATTTTATTCCTATTAGCGTTTTCGCCCTTAGTCTTAGTGGGATGTTAAGTTGTGAAGGTTTTGTGAAAATTAGGGACTTTAAATTGAAATCTGAAATGTAGCGATACGCCCGTGGCCCGTGTGCGTTGAGTGGTTGTCCTCGAATGAAGCAAATTAGGGTGTTTTATTGGTTCGACGAGCATCCCCGATACTATATGGCAGATGTATTTACCGTGTGATAAACAATTCTTTTACAGGTAACCAAGGACTTGGAAACTGTCTTCCGCGATCGCAAGCTTACTGACTTCACGATTCTTATAGGAGACAAAGACAAAAAATTGGAAGTTCATAAGGTTAGTCATAGTTTTGTTTGTTTTCTTTAAGTTGGGTGTCTTGTGAAACTGGTTGTGTTCATTGCAGTACAACAACGCAACCGTATTTTGTGTAGTTAGCTGTGACCATTGGCAGGTGTCCGTGTAAGGTGTGTACAAATTTGTTATGTTGTTTATTCTCTTTATTGATTCTATTTTAATATCAGTAGAATTTTCCCCTTTTTATAGGTGGTATTGGCAGCCCGCTCGCCATATTTTTCCGCTCTCCTGGAGCCACACACGGAAGAGTTTAAGAATAACCAACTGGTTCTTCGCGAAAATGATGTTGAATATGAGGTGGGTATATGATTCGTTTTTCTTTCTTATTTTGTTTTCGTGATTTCGTTGTATAGTATAGTATTGGGGAGGGGGCTGCAGCCACGCTGTGAAACTAAATGTTGCAGCTAGCTTTTATAAAACCGCACTGTATTTTTTGTTTAGTCGATGGTCTGGCCTGAACGTGTTGATTAGTATTTGTTAGTGGATGTATAGAGTAATATTTTTTGTCATTATTGTTTAAGTAAACAATGTAGGTAATGCAAGAATTGCTTCACTATATGTACACTGGGCGATCGCCGCGGTTGGGCGATATGGCGCTGGATTTGTTAGCGGCTGCCGATAGATTTGCCATGCCTGGACTCAAGGAGATGGCTGAACAGGTGGGCAGAAATTAATTCCCTTTCCTTTATTTAAATTGTATTCAGTGGTTTCACTTATTCTGGATGCAGACTTTAGTAGTGATAGCTATAGTGACCGTGTAAATGTATTGCATACTTTTTAGTTGTATAATTCGTCTATTTTTTTCATTTTCGTTTTACTCGTATGCCCTCCTCCTATCATAATTTATTAATTTTCTAGCGTATGAATCACGATAGAACGTTCATTACTCGATTACTTTTTATTTATTATTATTTCTTGTTTAGAATCTACGCTCACAGCTGAACACAGAGTGCGTGTGTCGGACGTTGATTTTCGCCGATATGCATTCTGCATTGGAACTGAAACAGGATGCGATTAAGTACATTGCAGCGCACTCACAATCAGTGCTCACGGTAAGAACTTCATCTTCTTTGATCTTATTTTATGAGAGCTTTATTAGAACCATTATCAGCGTTGCTTTAATGTTTGACCGAGATACAAACGATCAGCCCTTAGAACCTTGAGTATTATGTTTTGAAACGAGTTTATGATTCATAATTCGTATGGTGGGTATAGTGAGCTGAGCATGAATGCAAGAATGTATGTCAACTGTCAACGTTGGACATTTGTTAAGAGTATGTATTTTGTAGATTTGGCTGAGAGTAAATGAAATTGTGTATGTATACACATAATATATTTAATTATTGCTGAAGCTGAAAAGGTTGAGACTTGTATTTAAACATTTGTTCTTGTCAATAATCGAATTTTACTTCTAATTTATTCAATTCAGACGGATGGTTGGCAAGAGATGGTGTCGAGCAAAGGGGAGCTTGTCACTGAGGTCGTCCACGCCATTTCAAATGAGAATAGAGGAGGACACCCTGTGCACAACGTACTACAAACGACCTCGTCGTCTTCAAGTAGGTGTTTGTGATATTGATTTTTTTAGTACACTGTTTTTAGTTTGTACTGCTTGGCGCTTGCTCTGGCGCACTTCTAAACAACGTTTTAAGATGAGCCTGAACTATTCGTTTAGTAGAAGCGTAGAAGACAGAAAAGCTATTTGCATATTTTAACAAGATGTGTTGTGTGCCGGCAATTTATTAGTCATGGTTGTATATTAAATTAAATAATGCTACGATCCTGTGCTTCATTTTTACCCTATTTCGCATTGCAGCATCGACGGAGCCGGCGGTAAAGAGGTTTCGATTTAACAATGACGATGACCCGTTACAATGGGACCGGTAGGAATTTGGATGCTTTCATCTCTCTTTTTTTCATCCGCTATTTTTCATTTGTCTGTTTTCTGAAGCAGTGATTGTGATGTTTATGTTTATGGAGCTATTGTCTTTAGATAGGCAACTCAACATGTTTAATAAGATCCATTTTGTTTCTGTAGCCTGCCTTCTGTACGTACGTACTGCACTGACATAATACCAGGTTCCAAGTTTCAAAAGCGTATTATTATTATTTGGTAAAGACGTAAGATGGTACAGGAACGCAGTGTATAGAACTAACCATCCATATGCATGAATGAAAAATAATGACTAAAATGTTTATGTAGGTGACATAAGGTGGAATTGTGTGCTAATTATCGCATTATGAGGAGGATAGACGATTTTATTCCTGCTATTTCCGATCCCTAATCTTTTATTATATGTAAATTTGATTTTTTTTGAAAGTGTACATATACATAGTTTTGTTTATATTGTGCTTATTCTTATTCTAGAGACAGATTTTTTTTTAATTTCGAGTAAATTTGTGTTTTCTGTTTTTTCTGTCTCTAGATGAGCATTCCCCTAATTTCCATTGGCATTTGGTCCCTTTTCTCTATCTGTGAATTGGTTGAGGTTTTTGATAACTATTTTTACTCGCAGGATAAGTAATTAAGATTTTTGGTGTTGTTAGTTGGAAAAGTCACTACACAGTGATAAATTTGTGGTTCATTTATTAGTACAATGCGAGGTAATATTTTTTTGTTTTCCTTGGGGTTCCCCTAATTTTTTTGATGTCACTAATAAATATTTGTGCATATTTTACCTGTTTCTGTTTTAATGCACATTTTGGTGTTTTGACGACGTTCTGGTACCTTGAAATGTACATTTTTTAACGAAAGAAGAGGGGTTGGTTTAATGGTAATGTTTGCAGTTTTATAACATGAGGAATGAAGGAGTAATTTTTTTTCTAATTTCTAGTCCTCTTGTGAAATGTACCATGTGACGTATTCCGTCTGCCATGAGGTGGTTTATGGCTGGGGTAATTAGAAATGACAGGTTTAGGGTTCTAGGATACATGCGATCGTAGCGTTAGATATATCATTTGATGGGGACCGAGAGGAGTTGTACTTTGGAAGGATTCGCTGTTTCGGAACGATACACATACAGCTTGTTTTTAATTGTAAAATGTCCTGAAAATGTCCTGGGTTTTAGTAGGTGGCAGTGAACTCCGTGGCCGTATGCACCAACGCGCCGGGAAGCTCCTAGCCTCCCAGTGGGAGATGAGAGAAAGAGAGTGATCACACGAATCAGACAAATTCTCTCACCCTGGGAGGTTCCCGCTGTTCGTGCATACGGTCAGTTATAGGTTCTTTCGAGTATGAGCCTTTAATATTGATTGCTATTCCGAGTTATTGAGCTTTAGTTCCAAGTTGCCTAGATCAGGCTTTAGTTGCCTAGATCGATCCATGTGTTAGTCTCTATCACGTTTGCTATCTTTTATCCTTTCCCCTATGATAACAACGTGGTTGGACTTTGCCCCTGGGCGGAGATTGTCGAAGACTCCTTGTCTGCCACGCTATTTCTTGCGTCTCGTGGAGAATTTGTTTTTCGTACCCACACGCTGTGAGCGAGCAGACTACAAAGTACGCCTGTTCGTTGACTCCCAGTTGTGACGTATTTCAGAACTTTATTGTAGGGGCGGGAGTGTGCACTTTGACTTTAGGGTTACGCTTGGGATACCTGAGGACTGGAGAGTTTATTTTACTTTTTACGTTGTATTGTTGTTTCCTTTGAACTATATATACTGTGTGTGGTGGTCATACCTATCTACCTTTACACGTTTACACCCCCACTATGTGTCTTTTGGGCATGTCTGAACTACTTACTGTAAATCTATTGTCATGTATTATTAGAATATTCAAATTTGATGGGAATTGATGGCATATTGCTTCCTCTCTGTGATGTTTCTACTAATAATTTGTCTCTGGTTGTTCGTTGTTTGGATTTTTATGTTTTGTTTTCAAGTGTTTATGTTTTATCTTACATCTTCAATTTGCAGGGCAGTATGCTGTCTGTCATCCGCAACGCACGGCCCGTGGTTAATAATGTGAAGTGGGTTAACTTGATTTGCATTATTTACTGATCTGAGTTTTTTATTAACGGGGTTTTCAAAGAAGTGGCCGTGGCCCGGTCCCACTGGAAAATTTTCCCTAGAAAACCCCGCGAAAAACCCCCAGAAAATCCCGAGGTGCTTTTTGCAATTCCCCTAGGTCGGGACTTTCTAGGGGTTTTCGCGGGGAATTTTTCCCTAGCTTTTTCCCGCGGTGGATTTTCTAGGGGTTTTCGCGGGGAATTTTTCCCTAGCATTTTCCCGCGGTGGATTTTCTAGGGGTTTTCGCGGGGAATTTTCCCCTAGCATTTTCCCGCGGTGGATTTTCTGGGGACTTTCGCGGGAAATTTTTCCCTAGCTTTTTCCCGCGGTGGATTTTCTGGGGAATTTCTCGGGATTTTTTTCCCCTGCAAACCCCGAGGTGACACTTTCCACTTACCATTATGGTATGTTTGTTTCCTGTATGCACACACGATAGCCGTAAATATTTAGAAATGAAAAATATTTTTTACTAAAGAAAAGTTCAACACGAAAATAAATTGACTTAACATGGGAAGGTAACAGGCGCGTAACAAATCAAACGAGCACACTATATTTGTCCGCTATACATGGGGGGATTCACAGGAGAAAAGGTGGCACCGGAACTTTCGTGTAAGATGACAAGGGCGATACTATTATTAGTTAATCATGCATGTATAGTGGAACATAGTGGATAGATATGGAGGCCAAAATGAATAATAAACTTATGGAGAATAAGTTAGTAAGAAGAAGGCAATGTAATAAGAATAGTGTACTCCTGATGTTAACAATAAGTATATATGAATTGAGACTTGAGAAATCCGGGGACTGTAAATATAGAGTCACTGAATCAAAATTAGGGTTAATATGCCCCGCAGTTTGAGCACTGAGTGAACTACATGAGGAGTTAGGGAACGCTACCCTAAGTAGTTGTGAAAGAATAACGAGGCCATAAATAAGAGGAGGAAACGGGGGGAGGGGAATCGAGGGAAATAACAGAATAACCGAGTGACTGAACCTAGCTTGGAAATGGAAATGCTGAGTGTGAGAAAAGAAAATAACAATCAAAACGCAGGAACCGGGTTTAAAAAGATAATGCTAAATAAGGACGGGTAACTAAATAGGCAGCGGTTGTCGAGATAACGATCGGGACACATACTTCGCCGGTTCCGGTGGGCCAACCGACTCCTCAGTCAGTGGCACGCGCGACAATCAGCAGGCGATCTGAAAAGATTGGATGATATAATGTATTCAAGTATGTTAAGTATACACGTTGGGTAATAATTAATAATGAGCGTATTATCCTCATATATACGAATCGAGGGGAAATGTACGCAAATAGGGCACTGCTCAGGGCGCGGTCGAGATTGAAATTCTCCGGAAATTTCCGACAATAAACTGGAAAAAATGACCTGCCGACGTGCCGACTGCAGTCTACATTGAATTTTCAAAGAGGCGCTGATATTCCTATACACAGTTGTAACCCACAAAAACGTTGAAACATACATATGCATCGAACGATCCTCTCATTCTCATCGAAGTCAGAGCGTACCAATTTGGGTCTCTCCTTGGTCTTCGTTTCGTGGTGGCTTCTGCTTAGGCTCGCATCTCTAAAAAAAAGATATAAAATACATAGTAGATACGGAACCTCTGAATTCTAAATGCTTAAGCCTATGAATGTATATAAAGTGGTATTTATATATTGAATAAACATTTTCAAACGCCGGGTGAACGTATATAGATGTACAACTACAACGTAATTAGAGGTCCGAGTGCTGGGCTTAATCGCCGAATCGGGTTGGATTTATCAACAACACGACCGTTAACGAAGGCTATTTTACATGTACAACGTCACGGCCGCCTAACTTTTTCCGGCTCCTCACCGGAAATGTCCATCTTTAATGCGCTTTTAACCCCGGTAAAAAGGCAAAAAAAAACTGAAATAAATGACATAACAAGAAAAGAGAGAACTTACACCACATCCATCATTTTTCTGCTCACAACAGCAACGAGCAGGACGTGAGCAGCCCCACTGGCGTTCCATGAAAGGGGCGAGCGCGGAGAAACATTGACAACGACCCCTAAAACTAATGTAATAAAGCTTTGTGTTTTAAATACAAATAGTTGCGCGACTGGTAGCAGGATGCAAAAAAACGCACCGTCAACACTTCCAAAACGTTGCGAACAATGCACTACAACGAAAGTGAGGACCTAAATAAATATGTTCGAAGTTCCACGACTATCACATAGCATATGATATTAACGCAAACAGTTTGCTCTTTTGCCTTCATAAGAAACAATACGGGATAGGGAAATAATTCTAGTATGAAATACAGAAAATGAATCGTGAAGAATACCTTTTGTCTTTACAATTAGTCGAGAACTCAATCGTTGGGTCGAAATCCCTTCGTTGATGATGGAACAACATGCAATGATGCAAAGGACTGATGTGGTCCCTGAATGACATCGGCGAGACCTGTAAGGATACACAACTATTTTCTTCAGTTCATAGCGCGACGTTTATAACATATTTAGTACAGGGAGGACTTACGTAATGCGTGGAACGTTGTGAGAAGTTTGAAGCACTCATGATGCCGCGATTTGGACAAACAGAGGTAATCTGTGATTAGATTATAATAACCGCGGTAACAAGCTCGACGAACACTAATAGACACCGGACAAAATAGCGAAAAAAAACAATGAATGAATCACAAACTCACATGTTAAGCACATGCGTCTCCGGCTCCGCAAGAATGGAACTGCTTCACCAATCGGCCCAGCCACTAGTATTCACCTCATATTGATCGAGGAGTTTTCTTTGATATTCGGTTATATCATAAACATGAAAAAACTTTAAGTTTAAGGACATTTTCTAACATAATGGCGGAAAATGGAGAGTATAGTCGCAGACCAGGTACTCTCATGTATATAAATAAGCTAGATACATCAAACATCACTTACACCACAAAACACAATACGAAACATTAGAGCAAAGCAAAAGAAACTTCACAATTCAACGAAAAAACAAATACGAAAATTTTATTTTTTGAATTTCGTTTTTCCCGCGCTTTTGTACCTCGGGAGTTTCTAGGGATTTTGTGTCTCTCAATTATGCGTTATCTCTCGCCTTTCTCGGGAGTTTCTGGGGGGAAAAGTCACCTCGGGGTTTGCTGGGGAACGGCATTTTTCGCGGGGTTTTCTAGGGAAAATTTTCCAGTGCCGGTGGCCCATGTAGTATCCAAAAAATGTTTTCTTTCTTGTAATACAGTACTACTGAGTCGAAAATTAAAAGAGGTGTCTTCTTACCATGATACCAGATACCGCACATGGCCATACTTGTAGTGATAGGTTACGTAAGTATAGATTTCGAATTAAGTGAAGGTTATACTTCTAAATCGATTTTTAGGATCTCTGCGTTGTCGGCACGGTCTACTCTAGCCACTACCGCTGCAGCAGTCAAGGATACGAAAGCCCCGTCGAAGAGCAGCTCCAACAAGTTGCCACCAGTAAGTTTTTTTTAGTCTTCATGGAATATGGTTTATGAATCACGTAAGTTTTATTGAAATCGTAGTTCAGTACATAGCTTGATCGTAGAAAGTCTGACAGAGAAGAGAAGGCACTTATGCTTTGTACTTTGGGTAACGAGAATCTATTGCTGGATAATATGTGGGGAATTATTTCGGTTTTTACTTGTCGGGTTGATTTTCGATTCAAAGTCATCATTCGAATCAGAATTTCATGCTGATTCGAGTTATAACGAAACAAAATGTGGGAAACAGATAGAAAAAAGTTAGGTGGATTTGAGGATTGCATTCTTTTCCAGGTTTACAAGAAAATGTGAGCCGATTTAGAGTCAAATTCAAATTAGCATAAGGTCTGATAAGCCAAACTTTGTGCGACAAGTAAAAACCGAAGTTTACCCATATGTGGTTTACTGATGGGTTGTCAGATACCGTCGTATTTGTAGCTTCATTTCAGTAGTATACGTCCTCATTGGCATTGGAAGTGGTAGTGTTTGCATAGATGTTAGTTTTGTTCGTATGATATACAATCTTCATTATCGGATTATCGCCAACGGAAACGTAAATTCGTATGATGATTGACTTGCTGACTTTTACATTCTTTTGTACAGGAAACGTCGTCATTCTGCATGAACTTGTTCCGTGGTCGTGCCGAGCTTTCCAACGTCTTTCCTTACCCTCTCAATCTAACAGATGATCATAAGGAGACCTTGGGAATGATCTTACAGCCAACGGAGAAGTTCCTCCAAGAAGTGAATGATGTGGCCAAGTACTGTATTTAGATACTTTAACTCTTTAACTGCATTCGTTCGCAGACATGATTCTACTGTTTTAGTACATACTGTTTTCCAATTTAGATGCTTTACCGTTTGTATACACGATTCTACCTGTATCTCTATATTTACCTAGTGTATCTCTATATTGATGCCTTGTTAAAATGCTTTCACGTTTAGTGTGTCAGTGTGAAGGATGGAGATGTACTGATGTCATTTTTGACGAAATACATAGATCTGTTCGTGATACAGTTATGTTTTCAATGCGTGTCGCTTTTTCATCCAAGAATTATTCAGAAATGACGAGAACGCGTCCCAGCCTATGGAGGTTCTCAAGCAGTTTGCCGAACTTGGTAAGTTCGCTTCACATATTTTGTTATTTATATGTTTTAGACCTACCGTACTTTATAAATCTTCTTGTTATCCTTCTTCATGAAGATGTTTGTTTCATTAGTACTTAATTTATTGATCAGTCCGGGGCATACATCTCATCGAAAATCCTAATGTGTTCCCGAAATTCTGTCTATTTATACGTTTCTAATATGTTTCTGGTAGCACTCCAAACTTGCTTAATATTCTTTGTTAATATTCTAATCGCGATGCTTAATGTTCTAATCGCGACAGTGGTATTTGTCTTAGCTCAAAACCACCTTCCAAATTTATGCAATATGCTAATTTGGAAGCTGTTTTTCGTCGGTCATAGAGTATTTAACAAATTTGAATTAGTACACGTATTAGCTACTTGCATGCGAATATCTGTGCTAAATTCAAATTTGTCCCTGATCTTCAATTTTTGTAGCGAGTTTCAAATTGTGCTTATGTATGGAAAGTGAAAGCCGCGCTGAATGATTTTTGGGCCAGATTCGCCCTGTTTCGGCCCCGCGAAACAGCAGTTAAATACTCTATCAGTTCATCAATGGGATTATGCCCAGGATCAGTCGCACAGTTTACCAGACGTCTAACAGTTTTTATGTAGCTGCAAGACATTTGGGGGGTTATTTACTTTTGATATAACTTTCTGTTTCTTCTATGTTCTATATATGTGCGTTCCAGGTGCATTCGGAGCTCTTGTACCGCCAGAGTATGAAGGCGCCGGCCTGAATAACTCCCAGATGGCACGTTTAGCAGAAATTGTGGGAGCATATGATCTGGGACTGGGAGTGACCATGGGGGCACATCAGGTATGTTTTACTTTTACTTGCGTAGTTCTAGTTCTGGGTTCTGGTGACGTTTATTATGGGTAACAGGCAAATTCCGGCCTCCGGGTTAGTTGTGTCTTGTGCTTACAATTAGAACAAAACTAGTATATGAGGTGGCGTGGGCGTGATCATCAACTATTTTCTTAACACAGCACACAGCTAAATGTTTCAGTGATTTCCTTTATTTGTTAGCTTTGTATAGCATTTGCTTGTTGCTACATAAATGTAGACCCGAAATGAGAATTGAATAACACTAATGGTTTAGTCGATCGGCTACAAGGGAATATTGTTGTACGGCGATGATGAGCTCAAGGCCAAGTACCTCCCGGATCTGGCCTCGGGACGAAAGTTTGCCTCCTTCTGTCTTACGGAACCGAGCTGTGGTTCGGATGCCAACGTAAGTTTTTTTATTCATATTGTATAGCTTACTCAACTTACTGTATTTAGGTGGTTAGGTCTATAGCATTGCTTACACGATAAATACCTATTTCGATAAAAATTTTATGATAAAACTTTATCGTGCACAAGCCCTGGCCCGTGGCAATACGCGCACTTTTATCATATCATGTACGCTGCAGTTATGTGCACGATAAATTATTTTGCGCGTTATCGTGTAAGAGCGTACTGTATGACATGATAAATTTTTCTCATATCGCGTAAGGCCGAGTTACGCGATATGATAAAACTTTTTATTGTTATCATATAAATGTACTTTACATGATAACAATAAAAATTATTATATCACCTTTGAATTTATTGATAAAAATACGGATATTTTCGAAAATATCACTAAATCACGTTTTCCACTTCACAAATTGTTTCATACTTGGTTTGAACGTATGTAAAGGTAAAGGACCGATGCGCATTTGTAATCACAGAGCTTACTTCGCTTGTTCAGCAGGTGCACCCGCTTTTGAGCCCAAATTTCAGTAAAATCGAAAAATCTTGCGTGAAATACAGACGCAAACCAATTCAAGAGCTCTTACAGTCTCTAAAACATTAAATTCAACAATGTAACAGAATTAAACGATAACAGTGAGTGAGCACAGCATGGAAAAACAGTTTATTCGGAAAAAGTTCAACGATTACTTAAAATTGCAAAACATAAGGAACGGTTTTGAGAGTACAGACGAACACAATTCTTGCCTTGCTTTTGTCTTTATTATTATAAAATAATGTATTTATATACAAAAAACTCAGGCGAAAAAAGCACGCGAAACACTCCAAAACGCCAAATTCATAAGCAAAATTTTCATAGACGATTTCCGCTTGACGAAACGAGTCACCGGTCTCTTCGTCTTCGGCGGACCCTGGAAAATAAGATAGAAAACATCAGTGCACCAACTTTCACAAAATGCACCTGGTCACTGATATTTACTAGTGTCATGGGAAACCAAAAAAAACAACGATTTCGCCCCGAACAAGTCTCCCATCGGGGCGAAATCGGGGACTTGATAGGATTTTTTTTAATAATCGGGGGAAATCGGGGTTTTCACTTTTCTGTGTACAACGCCGAAATTGCACGCATTGTTTACCCATTGTGGTTAACTATAAAGGCGCACGGATCAACAAAAAAAAACATACCATCCAAATTCCTAAATTTGTCCCGCCGGAGAAGGATGCCGTCCTAACGTCCTATGCAGTAATCCAGTTCGCACAACGTTGAGGCATCAATTGAACTGAAATTAAAAATAGAAGAGGTACGTCTCAACCTTTTGCAGTAGGATGAGTCCTCAACTAAATAGTTTCTCATTAAAAGGCAAATAAGGATAGGAATGCATCGAGAGAAGGTATTAAAGCAGTGAAAAATGCTTTACAAAGAAAAGAACAAAGCATACTCGTGTGAGCCTCCCTCCAAGTCGTTTAAAAAATCAGCTATATTGAAGAAGAATATTTGGTCTAATTTGTTCTAATTTTGGTAAAATGTGGAGGATTACAATAAAAAAGGCGAATATTTGCCAAGACCGCCCCTAAGGGCGCATTCGAGTTGGGCAAAATGCGCAAATTTCGCGAAATAATCAGTTCGAGTTGACTTAGCCAGTGTTAGCGCGCTGCGAAATATCCCGCTCATAGGAGAGACGCAGAGTCTTGGAAATATTTTTTTCCTGTGCCCTCTTATTGGTCAACAATCTCTCGCCCTATCAATTCGAACTGATTATTTCGCGAAATTTGCCCAACTCGAATGCGCCCTAACTCGCTTTGGTCGCCTCACCTGTTGTAAGCAGACGCCTATTCATTAGACCGTCCGTTTCCTAATAGAGACAAAACCTTCAGCTTTCCACCCGAAGCGGACGCGGACCACAAGCACAATAGACAATTTCAAAGAAAATACTCACATGTTGCTCACTTCCTTCAACTCTTTCGTGTGCCAGTCTCCCCATTTATCGGGGTGCTCCGCTCAAGTTCGCTTTGCCCACTCATTCCTTGCAAATCTAAAGAAATCCACACAAATAATGAAACATTAATAAAAAAATTATACGCTACACCAACTTCTTGCGTCCAAAAGGAATAATTACCCAGAAAGTCAAGGGATAGACGGTAGAAACGTAAAGTGGAAAAAAAAAAAGAAAAAAAAAAAGAAAAAAAAAAAAAAAAAAAAAAAAACAAAACAAAAAAAAAAAAAAAATAAAAGAAGAAAAATTTAAATAAAAAAAATAAAAAATTATGCGCAATTAGTGCAAACTTGCACTAAGTTGTGTCCCGCCACGGAGCACCTGAAGCGCGCGCCACTTCTACGGTATATGCTCTCCAGCGGATTAGATGGAAACAGAGCTCGTTGGATCGGGGCTGAAATAAAGAGGAGAGGTGAAAATTTTGTATTGGCATGTAGTATACCTCATTCGAAAGGCATTTTCTTGCACTGAAAGAAATGAGAAAGCTCCTTTTTTGTAAAGACCATTTTTCGTCTAAAAATGGGGTTGGAAAGCAAACCACTGCCTTCCAGGGGACGAAATTCAACGGGTAATAACGTCTGAAATTGCGAACCCACACTTCTAGTTTTCAACTTTTCATTACAACCGTTCTTCGCTCTGCTGAAAACTCCCAGTAGCAACTTGTCTCATTGTTTTCAAGTGAAGAAATTTACTGTCAACTTTGCTCCACCAAAAATGTTTCGGTTAGCAAAAAATGGCGGAAGTAACGGTTGGAAAACAAAGATAATGTTCTCAACTAGTAAGTTTAATGTGCTATGTTCGATGAGCTACAAATCAAGCTTCAAAACTTTGCGGTAACACGTTTTTTTCTTCATGCGCAATTTTAATTTATCATGTAAGGCCCCGCCCCCTTATACGCGCACTGTCTTACGGTAGGTGCACGCACACAAATTTTTTATCACCTAATTTTTTTTATCGTGTCGCAATAAAAAAAAGTGGGCGCGCGCATTTATCGTGGGCAATGTCCATTTATCATGATAAATGTTTTTTCATTTATCAAAAGACAATGCTCTAGTTAGGTCCCTTGAATCTGAGGTGAGATACTGTAGCTGTGTCTACGTTTACAGCCTTGTGTTTTCTGTGTCATTTGAGGGTAGAGGGTGTCACTTAACTGATGTGTTTTTGGGTAAGATGTTTCGTTATTAGTTTATCCCCTTGTGTCGGCCTTGCATTCTTTAGCTTGATAGCTATTCTTCTTTAGTCATTAATGTTCATCTACGTTGATAAGTGGATGTGGTTGATTTATTTAATAGATAAAAACATGAAACGTGGGAGGCTAGCCTGAAGTTTTCAAATATATTATTCTGCAGTCGGTGAAGTCGCGTGCAGTGAAATCCGACGATGGCCAGCACTACATTCTCAATGGAACCAAGATCTTCATCTCGAATGGTGGATTTGCTGATGTGTACACTGTCTTTGCACAGGTGGGTTCTTTTTGGAGGAATTGAGGTTTATCTTAACGTTTACTGTACTTCTGGGGTAAGGCTCACCGGCCAGAGAACGTTGGACCACTATCGCTTTCCCTGCGTATCATGGATAGATGTTGAGCTAGAGAGATTTGGTCCTGTGCTGTTTAAATGGCTGTAAATTATTCTAGTCATCCTCGTGTTTATTTGCACGGCATTAGCTTTTTTTTGTGCGGCCAAAGTTTAAATGTTTCAAAGTCGGTATGTAATGAGCTGTTCATGATCGACGTGATGATCACATGAGTTTTATTTGTGTGGTAGGCCCGATTGCTATTCATGCAGTGTTCCTCTTTCGAAGTAGGTATTTAATGCAATTTCTTTGAGTGATTTCTTGAATATCTGAAGACTTGAATTCACACTTGTTGTTCTAGACCCCGATCACTCTGCCCGATGGTAGCACCAAGGACAAGGTGACTGCTTTCGTGGTCGAGAGGGACTTTGGAGGGGTGTCCAACGGGCCACCCGAGAAGAAGATGGGCATCAAGGGCTCGAACACGGTCACCATGAACTTTGACAACGTGAAGGTAGGGTATATAATTATTTTTATTTGCTAGTACCAGTATCTGTATCGTCCCTCTAGCTAGAGGTGAAATTCATACCACACACGTTTTTCGCTGTTCAGAACGCAATAACCGGCGGCTAAGCTACGTAACACATTAACGAGAACTTTCGCTGTGAGTTGGCTGTGAGCTTGCATGGGCGTATTATGGGTGGGGCTGGCTCACAGAGAGAAGAGAACACATGCTATGCTCACAAATAATCACTTAAAATGTGTTCAAATATGAGACGCGTACAGAAAGTACTGTGTTGGTAAAACGATCGAGCAGCAGAACCACTAACTATTGTGATAACATCAATATGATTTGATTTTATCACTTGATCCATGTTTGTTTACATATGTTTCCGTTTTTAAGATTCCATTGAAAAATGTGCTCGGCAAGGAAGGTGAGGGATTCAAGGTTGCAATGAACATCCTCAATAACGGACGATTCGGAATCCCGGCTGCCATGACTGGAGCCATGAAGGCGTGCATTCAGAAGACGGTGGGTTACGGTAATAAGAACTCTGTATTTAAAGCGGTATGGCACGTGGTTATGATACGTACTATAGACGGATGGACTGTTTCGTTATGTGCCGTAAATGCTCTTGAGGGCAACGTGGCATCGAAAGTGGCATATTGTACATTAAGTTCAGTGTTTGTTTCACAAACCAGGTCCCGTACCGCTTTCAGAATTAATGTTTACGTTACATTTCACACTGAAGCTATGCCTTTGATGAAACCGCATGCCCGTAGTAGAGACAATAGCCGAAAAACTGTCGTGTTTTCTGTGGAAAATTTTAAGTGTAAAATGTGAAACATGCCATTATTTACATGAGCTCGACTTTAGGTGACCCAAGTGACCAACCGTGAGCAGTTTGGCAAGAAGCTGCAAGAATTTGGAAACGTACAAGAAAAAGTGAGTGTATTTGCTTTACTGGTAAGGAACAAGGTGTACTATATGTATGTAATTCATTCTTTGGACCTCACATATGTAAAGAAATCATGGTTGAGATGCTATATGGTTGAGGAGATAAATTCCTTTATTTGTTATTATTTTGTATTGTATTGAATGAGCCAATCCGGTAGTAGTAGTATGCGCTAGCGAATTCCTACTGTTTAGGAAAGTGAGGAAAGGTAGTACCTACTAGAATAGTTATGACGGCTCAACCGTCTTTTCTGTATATTAGAGGTAATTTTCTCCTGAAGACGTAGAGTCGAAACGTCGGAAGTAAATGTGCTAAACACACTTTGTTTACTTGGTTTTAATAAAGAAGCTCACCACAACACTCTGTATTTTCTGTACATTTTGTGTGGTGAATGGTTCAGGTTCAGACATTACTTTTTTTGGCACTTATTACTGATATCTTATTATATAAAAGAGTAACTGTAGCCTAATTTGCATACCGATGTGCGTTACGAAATGCAAATTTTCATGTTCGAGTATAAAAAGATTGTCGCAGCTATAGAAGTATGCATATGCAATTGTTTCCTATTATGTGAATTTCTTATGATACGGTTGAAGCTTTGTATATGCCCATGCTAAACCAACCATATTTCCATGTAAGTCGCCTCAGGCGGCGTGAGCCGTCTGGTATAAGAGATAAACCAACTCGATTCAGCTGTCCCAAATGGTGGTGCGTCACTACGCGACCGAGTCGATTCTGTACATGCTGGCCTCGATGATGGATGCCGGAATCAAGGACTACCAGCTGGAGGCAGCCATTGCCAAGATCTTTGCATCGGTGAGAATTATTGTAGTTTGAATTTACCGGTAATTTTTGTAGTTTGTATTTACCCGTAATTGTTGTAGTTTGTATCTATCGATGTCAACGTTTTGTTCCCTCCGATTTTGTAACTGAAACCAAAAACCCAGAGCAGGCCGGCCGCCGGACCGTGTATTTCAGGCACGGGACCCGCGCGGAGTTCAGACGTCTTGCGAAGGGTCTCACCTTAGCTTTTTTTAACCTTTTAGTAGCGTTCTTTAAACTTAAGTTGGTGTACACTGTAAATGTGTAAGTGTTGATAGTGATAGTAGGATGAGGGACTGTAGCTCACAAATATGTCTTTACATTGTATCAATGCTTGATTGATGTGCGAGCCACATTATCAAATGTCAATTCGTGAGAATAGCGAGTTTTGTGATTTACGCCCTAGTTTGTCATAATCACATCATTGTAGGATTCTGCTTGGTGGGTATGCGACGAGGCGATCCAGCTTCACGGTGGAATGGGATTCATCAAGGTATGTAAGCTTTCTGGAACTTTATTCTAACTTGTAGATATGTGTTGGTCACCTGGTATTTAGATTTTATATTGAACGTTATTGTTGTAGAGTGGTATGTCGGCACACAGTAGATAATCCAATCCTTTATTGTACACGAGACGATAGAAGAGTCGAAAGAACAGAGCTGAGGCTCTGACCTGATCTGCTTACATTGTCTAGGGCGCTGGTATAAGTAGCTAGTTATTGGTATGCTAATGAGCATAATGTCTGCCATAACAACTATCCTAGACAACCTAATTATATCTCTGTTAGGGAAACTAATAGAATACGTTACACCCTAACATCTCCCTTCTTAATTAAGAGAGTAAGTTTGCTTAGACGGATCAACAATTAATCTTCTTGTTGGCTGGCGAGTCCTCCTGGGTCGATCCGGCAGCGGCGACGTCGGCGGCGTTGTCTCGTCCTGGGTGCGATCCTCTAGCATTCGATCCAATGTCGATGGCAGATCCGTGAACACGTCGGGGGCAGCAATCATCAACTTCGGGGTCCTTTGGCTTCGGCTCGATGTCGAATTCTTCACAGAATATCTTCATGGCATCCTCACAGCTTCTCGGACGGAGTTGATTTGCATGGCGTCTCCATACAATTCCATTGCTGATCTCCACGTCGTACATTGATCTTCCACGGGTCTTCACAACGCGTCCTGGAGTCCACGATGGCTTCGACGGCTGACGGTAGTCACGCGCGTAGACAGATTCATCGATATTGAACTTCTTCTTCTGTGCTCCATGACGGCGATTGTATTCCTGTGCCATCTTCGTCTTACTTCCTTGCAGACGAACGACATCCTTAGATCTATTTACAAGGCGAGAGATAGGAGTAGTTAACTTTCGACCTATGAATAACTCACTTGGTGATCGTTGTCCTTTCGTAGACGGGCATGGCGTCGAACGGTATGTCCTCAAGAACTTCTGTAGTGCCATACTGGTACTTACTTCTCCCTTCATTTTCAGTAGCGCTCTCTTCAACGTATCGACAAAGCGCTCCGCCAATCCATTAGATTGCGGGTTAAACGGTGATGAACGAAGGTGCTTGATTCCATTCTGACGGCAGTAGTCTTCGAATTCTCTCGATGTGAACTGGCTTCCATTATCCGAAACAAGTGTATCAGGGTAACCAAATCTGGCAAAAATACACTCCAACTGAGTAATCGTTGCGCTGGCGGTTGTTGTCTTCACTTCAATAATCTCAGGCCAACGAGAGTAGGAATCCACGACGACCAGAAACATTCTTCCATCCTGGGGTCCGGCGAAATCGATGTGAATCCTCTCCATAGGACGATTCGTTTCAGGCCATGGGGTCAGTTCAGTCTTCACGGGCATCTTGGCTGCTCGCTGGCAGTTGACACATCCTTTGACGGTCCTGTCGATGTCCGTATCCATTCCGATCCAGTAGACATAAGTGCGTGCGAGAAGCTTCATTCTTGTCTGTCCTGGGTGTCCATCATGCAGCATTTTCAGAATCCTACCATGAAGCTGTCGAGGTACGACAATCCGTTGACCAAGGAAAAGACAATTATCCTTAACGGTCAGTTGATTCTGTTGACTTCTGAAGTTAAACAATGCTGAACCAGGAAGACAATGAGGCCACTTACCAGATTTCAATGCCTCGATGACAATTGGTAAAGTGAAATCCTTCTCCGTTGCGTCTTGAATGTCCTTCAGCGACACTGGCAATCGGCTTGTTGTTTCCTCCAACACGGCGGCGATATCGGCTTCGACCCTTGCGATGACGACATCCTCGTCCGGTGACGTGCTTGAGGCGATAAGACGGGAGAGTGCATCTGCTTGTCCGAACGAAGTTGTAGATCGGTACTGGATATCGAAATCATATCCCAATAACTGCAGCGACCAACGCTGAAGTCTATTCGCAGTGTGTGCTGGCACTCCTTTCTTGCTCCCGAATATGCTGAGTAGGGGACGGTGATCTGTTAGCAACGTAATTCTTCTTCCATAAATGTAGCGATGAAACTTAAGAACTGCAAACACCAGAGCCAGTCCTTCCTTCTCCGTATGACTGTAGTTCTTCTCTGCACTTGTTAGGGACGGCTAGCATGACAGATAGCTTTCTCCGTTCCATCTGGGAATCGATGGGTGATCACAGCTCCAATTCCTTGTTCACTCGCATCGGCAGCAACAATAATCGGTAGCTTCGGATCATAATGGCAGAGTAGGAGATCTGAGTCGATGGTTTTCTTCAATCGATTGAACACATCCTCGCACTCCTCAGTCCAGACAAACTTTGTGTCCTTCTTCCTTAGAGCATCCAATGGCGCGCGCATTGTACGCATCTCTTTAACGAAAGACGAATAAAATGAAACTATACCCAAGAACGATCCCAGTTCTTGTATGTTTCTCGGTGCGGGCATCCTTGCTATTGCTGAGGTTCTTTCCGGATCTGGACGTCGGCCGTGACGATCCACGATAAATCCCAAGAACTTGATCCTCTCCTTGGCGAACGAGCACTTCTCCAGACGTACTCGAATCCCAAAATCTTCGATTCTCTTGAAGAGGCGATGGATATTTCTGTCATGCTCCTCCTTATTTCGGCCACATACGACGATGTCATCCAGGTAGGCAGCACATCCATCTCCCAGCAATCAGGTTGTCCATGATTCCTTGGAAAATTCCCGGGGCAGACTTCACCCCAAATGGTAGTCGGTTATAGCGGAAGAGTCCTCGTTTCGTGTTGATTGTTAACAGCTCCTTGCTGTCCTCAGCCATCTCGATTTGTAGATAAGCATCCCTCAAGTCGATCTGCGAAAACACGATTCCTCCATTCAGCTTCGTGAATATTTCTTCCGGTGTAGGCAGCGGATGACGGTTGAGCTCCAATGCATCGTTCAATCCAGTACTGTAGTCTGCACAAATCCTCACAGCACCGGTTTTCTTCCGAACAGTCACAATTGGTGTGGCGTGTGGCCCACTTACTGTAGCTAACAGGTGTCAAAACTCCCAGACTCACCAAACGATCCAACTCTTTGTCCACAAGTTCCTCCACCGCGAACGGTACTCCTCGCTTCGGCACAAAGACAGGCTTCGCGTCCTTCCTCAGAACCAGTTCAGCACACATCTTCGTACATCTTCCGAGTTCTTCCTTGAACACGTCCGGGTGATTCCTTTGTAGTTGGTCTTCCAAATTGTCTGCAGTTCCAACAGCACAGCAAGTTGCCTCGAATGCCTCCCGAAATGGCGGCATTTGGTCAATCCACTCCATTCCTAAGAGCCTAATATTCTTAGTTACATAACACCGACCTTTTCCTTCGAATCCTTTGATGTTGAACACAGTATCGAACGTTCCATCGACTTCAATAGCCGATCCATTTGCGGCACGTAGATCCACAGTAGATTCCATGAGCGACGGCGAACCCAGGCGTCCCCATATCCTGCGATCGATAATCGTAACGTCCGCGCCGGTATCCAGTTGCATCACGACTCTTGATTCCCAATCCTCACCGTGACCTTCTTCCGGCAATTGTCGACCTTGTTCAACTTCACAACAGCCTTAACTTTCTTCTTTCCAGTAGGGCAGCTGTTAGACCAATGACCAGGTTTACCACACGAAAAACAGTTACCTTTAACCGAAGAATTCTTTGACTCACGGTGATCCTTGCTAGGGTATCCATGTGATGTAGTGAACTTCTTTGGTTTCTTCCTGTTTCCGTGATACACTGGAGCGACGACGACTGTTCCTTGTTCGTGTACCTCAGCATCTTTCACAAGCGACATCGACAATTCACACTCAGCGACAAGATCCTTGAGTTTCACACCATCAGCGATCTCGAGTCGACGTATGAGCCTTTTGCGTAGCTCCTTCCACTTGTTTTCCTGAAGTCCTGCCACAAACAACATACACTTGAAGTCGTCCTCCGACATTTCCTTCACTCGTCCTCTCTCATGTAGTTGATTTACGCGCACAGCGTACGATTTGAAATCCTCGGTCTCCTCCTTCACGACACGGAATGCGTTGAACCTCCTTCGAAACAAGGAGACTTTCTCACCAAAGAGCTCCTCCAAAACCTTCTTGGTGTCTTCATAAGCCAAGTCGGTCGGTTTCTTCGGTAGAATATGATCGACGAACACCGCGTAGCTTCTTGAATCCAGCTTGCTGACGAGCAAACTAGTCCTATCCGCCTCCGCCAGCGACGATCCTTCCTGCTTGACCACATCCTCAAAGCGTGCCACCCACTTCTCGAATGTGCATCCAGCCTCCTCGTCGAATTCAAACACCACGATACGGCTTGCCAACGCGGCAGACACCGTAGCAGCATCTGAAACAGTACCCGAAGTCGTTCCTGTCATCCGTTCCAATCGTTGGAGTAGAACCTCTTCTCGTTGCCTTGCTGCCTCGTCCCTTTTAGCAGCGTCTGCTTCCATCTTCTGATTCGACGCGACCAACATCTCCATCATCTTCTGTTGAGCAGCCAGAAGCTCGACGATTGCATCTTGACCAGCAGCAGCAGCAGACTCCTTTGCCGGCGCCATCGAATCAAGGAAAGCAAGGCCAACACGAGAGAATCAACTGAAAATAAACTGTGTAACCAACCTTTTCCGAATTTCGAAATTCGAGTCCGATCCGAGCGCCAGTTGCAGTCGGAATGCTGAACGCCAGTTGTTGTAGAGTGGTATGTCGGCACACAGTAGATATTCCAATCCTTTATTGTACACGAGACGATAGAAGAGTCGAAGGAACAGAGCTGAGGCTCTGACCTGATCTGCTTACATTGTCTAGGGCGCTGGTATAAGTAGCTAGTTATTGGTATGCTAATGAGCATAATGTCTGCCATAACAACTATCCTAGACAACCTAATTATATCTCTGTTAGGGAAACTAATAGAATACGTTACACCCTAACAGTTATCGTTGATAAGCTGTTGTAGGGTGTAATCGGGGCTTGACTTGAGACTGTCAAAGACGAAAACAGTAAGTAGCACAGAGTATTTATCCCAGGTTAACTCGAGGTGATTTATAAGTTTCGTGTTCTTGACACTTTTGGATTTTGGGGTATCCCATTGTATGATCGATGTTTCACCCAATAGACAAGTAATTATGAGAGTCCATAAATGTTTACTTCATGGTTTCACACCGATGTGCTCGCTATTATAACGGTGCCTGACTAAACATATGCGATTCAGAAGAATATAAAATTGATGAGTCCTTTCTTTCAGGAGACCGGTCTCGAGCTCGTGCTCAGAGACCTCAGAATCTTCCGAATCTTTGAAGGAGCCAACGATGTACTCCGACTCTTTGTTTCGTTGACTGGTATCCAGGTTAGTCTTGTTGACAAGAGTTCTACTGGCCCGTACTGATGACGGTCTTTGATCGTCACGGGACGTTGCTAGACGCGCCAACTTGTTAACACTACAGAATCTTTGTATTTACTATTTGTAAATATACGTAATTTCTATGGTTTTCAGTATTCCGGAAAACACCTGCAACATGTGGCCAAGGAGATTAAGTCGGGTGGAATTTCTACACTATTCGGAGAGCTCACAAAGAGGGTGACTGGGTGGGTATTATAGTTTCTTATTGCTAACTCGAAAAGCGATCATTTTGATATCAGACGTTATGCGGAGCAAGGCAATGTAAACTTTCTGAAGAGCTATGCCACGTGGTTATGATCTATACGTCGGGTATGAAACCTTATGAAACGCTCCCACGTGTTGTTACATTACACTCTATCTGCCTAAGAATCTGTATGAGAAGATTGTTGGTAATAGTTTATTTACTCCTGTTTCACTTTCAGTGGTAGCACTGGCGGTGATTTCGGCAAGCACGTCGACCCGGCGCTCAGCGATTGTTCGGCGCGTTTGGATGCCGCCATCAAGGACTTTGGAGCGACAGTGGAGGGACTGTTGATCAAACATAAGAAGGGAGTCATTGGTGAGTGTTGAGGAGGGGAGGGGAGGGCTGGTGAGTGTTGAGGAGGGGAGGGGAGGGCTGGTGAGTGAGGGAGTAGTATTAGTCATGGCTGAAAAGGAAAAAAGGGGAAGAGAGCTGAGAGCTGAAGAGAGAGAGAGAGAGAGAGATAGAGATATATAGAGAGTGAGTGAAAGAACTACGACTAGTATGAAGAGTAACGGTTCTCTAGAAAGCGCAGGTTTCTCAAATTTTGCTCACAAAAACATCGATGTTTCAACTGTTTTATAAGTCCCAGACGGCTTCCTGGACACTAGTATCGGGTGTTTTGTATCTATTCTTAGAGGGAGAGGATTTTTTGTGTTGTTCCTTTCATTGAAATTTCTGATTGTGAGAGGAAATTAGGGACAGAAGAAGTTGTGCGAATACTATATATTCAAATGAAGAGTGATTCTTTCCGGCTTTTTTTCCTGGCAACCATCCATTACGGACACATCCACTCCACTTATATTCTATTTAAATTGATATCTTTCCAGATCGTCAGTTCGAGTTGGTGCGTGTGGCCGACGCGGCGATTGACATCTATGCGATGGCGTGCGTGCTCTCGCGTTACACTTTCTCCGCGAAGAAGGGAGCGCACTCACTGGCGCACGAACAGCAGATTGCCGAGCTCTTCTGTGAACAGGTAAACTCGTTTTTTTTTGTGTTTTGAAGGCATGCGTTAGAACGAGGCATTTGGTTACTGTATATTGGAAACCTTTCTCAGCTCAACTTGAGACTGTGTAGAATAATTCTGTGCATTCTCAAATGGTGAATTATAAGAAGCTGTCGCTTGCGTAAATTTTCAGGTTAAACGTCGTATATTATATTTTTAAGTTTGCTGGTTCACAGTGTTATGAAGGCCAATTATTATCAATATGCTTTTGCCGGATTGCGTATTTCAGATTTCAGGGACCTTTGCATTCTCTTCTCTGCTGATGATTTGTCTAACCTTACACAATTTCAGGCTTCTGCGCGTATCGCCGCCAACCTGAAATCAGTCAAGAACGCTAATCAGAAGGAGATTAAACTGATCACACAGATTGCCACCGATGTGTGCAAGAATGATGGACTACCTCAGCAACACCCCGCTGACCTTTAAGGCTTGATCTGTTAACGTCTTAAGGTCCAAATTTAAGTCCCTAATTTAAGCCACTACGTTACCTAGCTGCGTTGGTACGTTTTTGTTTGTAGTGCACGCGAAATCCTAGCTCTTGTATGAATAGCCTAGTTCGGAGTTTATTTTAATGAGTAGTTCTGATATTTTTGTCTTTCCTGGCTTATCGAGCGACCATTTTTGTGTACTTTTTTTGTTTTAAGTTTCTGCCCGTCTTTTGCTGAAATGGGCCTGGGTTTTAGATTAATGCTCCCTTTCAAATATTGTACTGTACAAAATAATGTTAGAGAAGCGTCTTTGTCATATCTAAAGGATGTAACTTATGTACTGGGACCCGGGAATACTTTACGCTATGCCTGGTATTGTCCGTTACGCTTCATTACTCGCGACTGTATTAACCTTGTATATTCGGAAAGTGATTGTATTAGAGAATATGGAATGCTGAAGTTTGTACATCGGGTATTTTTGATGTGAATATGTAAATTATAAATAAACATTTATCGGATTTTATTTTTGTTAGTTTATATACAAAATAAACATATTTTGGTGTTTCGTGAAAACTAATAAAACAATGTATTAAAAAAGAGCAACAACACGACAAATTGAAAGGAGGAACATAAATGTAGTTGTTCAATTATGTGGTGGAAAGTGATCGAAACTTGGAATTCCGTACGCAGCAGGAAGCTAACTCCAACCGAAGCCAACTTACGTACTTTTTCAGTTATTAAAACTTTAGAAGAAATATGTGATGAGTTAATTCGACACAAGTGAGATCACAATAACGTTGAGATTAATTGGATTGAGAATATGGAGGATGAGTATCTGAGTTGTCCCGTCGAAGGCGAAGAAAGATCAACAATACTGACTAGTGTATAAAACGTATTCAAATAAATAAAAAGTAAATACTCAAACTGAGAATGCGCAGCTCTGTGAAATAACAGGTGAACCGGAATTTTTAAATTACATTATGAATAAATCCTTGCATGAAGGATATGAATTTAAGGGCATAAGTGTTCTTTATGTACAAAATCTGTGTAGGGTTTACGTAACTGAACGGTTTTCGCACTAACATAGTTGCTTTAGGTTAATGTAGCTTTTTAGAGGTGGTAGCTGGTGAACTTAGGGTTTTACCAATTCTACGTGCTATTTGTGCACTCGGACTTATTATAAACATTTGAATAGGTGGTAGCCGCATTGTAAAGTGGAAAGTTCTTTGCTTGGAGAGCTGATTGATTTGAAGTTCCGAATGAACCGTACGGCATCGCGGAGGGGAAGAATGCACCGGAAGCCTGAAAACGAGTTTGATTATACTAAATTCTAAGTGTAGGCATGAAAATGTGACGGTGCGTGCGCAGCACATGCGCCAGATGCGCGCCAAATAAAATGTTGTGGTTTTCGCGCACCCTCTGCGCGCCTTTTTTATGCGCGGCGTTCTACGTCCTTGAGTTGGAGCACTTGGCGGTATATAGAGGTGGAGAATCAGTAAACCATAGACATACTAGTTTCGCTGAGGGGGCTCTTCGTAAAGTTATTTCCTGTAATAGTGCAATTAGTACCTGGAATCCCGGTCGAATCAACGATCGGTAATTGGCTGCGGTCCAACCACTCGCCATGAAGTCGGAGTGCAACTGCCTTACGGAAGACGGGGAGAGGTAGTCAGCACTGGTAGAAGACGGAGATTGCAGAGCGACCGCTATACCTGAAGAACATGGAACGTGTCAAGGGTTGTGTCAAGGGTTGTGTCGAGTTGTGAGATAACTATGTGACGATCAGCGATAAAAGTACTCGGTGGAGCCGCGCCCATATGGCGGACGGAGTATGCGCCGCGAAAATTTGGCGTATATTATGTGACGCGGCGTATGTGATGCGTGGCATGTGTCATTTGCTCACCTTGAAAATCGAATTTGTATGCGTATCGTTTTCCGTGCACTTTGCACATGATGTTCTTATCGTAATAGTAGCGAAGTGCCCGTGACATTTTGTCGTAGTTCATATTGGGTTTCGATTTCCGTTCGCCCCATTTTCTGAAGCAGAAATTATTATTAAATTATTTATGGGTAAAATAAACATTGTGGATAATTGTTTACAGATTGTCAACGATTGGCTTCATTTCTACGGAATGAACCCTTACGCCACTACAGAAAACACTGCAGTTGGATCTTGCTAAATTGCAGAGAAGGCTTAAGCTTAGGCTTGGGCTTAGGCCTAGGCTTAGGCTTAGGCTTAGGTTTAGGCGTAAACAAGGTTTATATGAATGTTACCTTGCCACTTCATCCGGGTCGACAAGCTTGAACTCTCCCTGCGTTCCCTCCCAAGTGATCACGTCAGCATTACGCTGATCTGACAAGAGTTCGAGGAGAAATTGCCATAATTGGGTCTGACCGCTTCCTAAATTTTGGGGAAATCAGTCTACGAATTCTAATCATTCAGGAACGCCCCCTTCATCTTTCTTACTTCATTTTCTAGTTAGATAAATGAACAGCCGATGAATAACATTTTCAGAATGAACAACTAAATATGCATGCCTGAGAGAATTTGATTTTAACAACGCACTGAAACGTACCCGACGTTGCCAATCGACTGCTTGTTGGACCGAGGATTTGATAGGGATCTGAAATGGAAAGAGGTAAGCATAATACTATCTTTTTAGTATTCTTCGATGTTTGTATCGTGATCCAGGCTCCTTCGAATTTGTTAAAAAGGTGAGGTTTTATCGGAATGGAAATCAATTCCCATTCCCAGTGTCATTTAGGAAATGATAAACATATGATCTAACATTGTTGGCCACCTATTTTACCCATGATGGGCTAATTCCGATTGGCCCTCCTTGCAAGTGGATTCAAAAGGCGCATTTTCTGTATGCGGTTTATTGCAAATTTAAAATGTTTCATGTGATATGGAGAAAAAAACCTATAACATTTTGAAACTGGTAGAAAGTCATGTAGTAGTATGTTGGTACCAAAGACATGCCCATGCCCAAGACTCAAGAGGGCACATCCCCCAACTTCATTGTACTACGGTAGTCTATGTGGTGTTTAGCTTTGATTCGGTTAAGCAAATTAGTGGGGTGGGAGCTTCTCTGGTTAGGGAGGCTATGCTTGTACAACAATGCCGTGTGATGCAATTGTCGTGTGAGGAGCTCATTAGGCACGTCTGTTCCCAGATTTTCTGCCTACCAATTCAGTCAAAGGTCACCATATAGAAACAAGACATGCCCGTTCGACGTTAGACCCTTGGCGGGATTCCCAGCTTCGATGGGAATGTGTGAAGCTTTCACACTGGCTGTCGACCGCTGGGAATCAAAAGTGGTCGATTGTTGCATATACTGGGAAGTGCACCCGCAAACTATATTTTCTCACAATCGGTTTAAATTTCGAGTCAAAAGAGCATTTTAGGCATTTAATACTATTTAGTAGCAGCCAGTGAATAACCAGTACCAGTATTTATTGCGTTTCTGGTTATCCTTCAGAATACGCAGATAAAAACCATTGTATCTTCCCACTTCATCATGAGACCTCTATCCCTTTGCCCAAACTATTTGACCTACTCCGCTTTCCTCAGCTCTATCAACCTTCACCTGATGCCAGGTGAAAAATCTCCCCACGAATAGAACCATATGTCATGTGTTCTTATGAAAATTGACCTCATTTGTTTTCTTATTGGACAGTTACTCGCTCCAACAAATCTACGCCACATAATCGCATGTTCGCGCTAATTGATTGGTCCACAGGGCTAGAATTGGTGCGAGCACAGGTCCAATTTAGGTCCTAGACACGGTCAATTAGGTCTCGAGACCAAAAAAGCACAGCACCTTGGGAAATTGGTGACAGTGTGGTTATAAGGTACTGTCTTGTAACAGCTGTTTTGTTTTGTTTATTGGGCTTTAATAGTGTGAGGTGCACCTGAGTCTGAGGTCTGAGGACAGGTGTGCCGAGAAAAATACGGTAATTCGGGAAAATTGGGCTATTTAATACGGTAAGAAAACGTTGAGGACAAATTGGGATTGGGCTGGCTTCACCTGTTGCCTGACTTTATTGTGTATGCTGGGAAAAGTACAGTATGAATAGAATAGACGTAAGGATAAATATTCTCGTGAAAACAATGCTTAACCTATGCGCGCGTTGCAAACTTTGAGATTCATCTAAGTGACAGCAGAAACTAAATAAGGGTGGGTGTGCCAAACGCTTAGCTTGTATACTAGTCCAAATATGTTATGTGTTTTGACTATTTGATGTGCGCTCTTTGATACCACCAACACCTACCCTTATTGTTAGCTAAACGGAAAGCTCACATCAGTACGGAATACTCGGTACCCTTCAACCACTAATTAACCAAATATTCACTTTGGTTCTTTCTTATTCTAATTAGAGGTACCATTCTCCTCAACAGGTGTGATTAAAGCAGCTTTTCCCCTAAGTGAGCTCTAAGCTCTAATTGTATCAAGGGTGGTAGTTTTCTTGATGCTTAGCAGTTGCGGCGCAGTTTACAAGCTGGTACTAGGCGCGTAACACTTAAAGCGGCGCCGCTAAGATACTGCTCAAGTGACAATTGACCCGCGTGCTCAAGGAACGGTTATTATGAGCAATTAAGAGCGGCTTAATTGGGAGAAACAGGGAGCTTGAGAGAGAGGGAGAGAGCGAGAGAGAGAGAGAGGGAGAGAGAGAGAGGGAGAGAGAGAGTGAGAGAGAGTGAGGAGGGGGAGACACATATAATAAGTGTTTTCTAGCGGCTTCACAGTTGCGCGCGGCGTGAAAGAGGCGTTGAATCGGCGCACCTGTCACGAGAATGTTGCACAATAATACAATAGATGTATTGTTCTCATATAAGAGGACTACTGTAGAACTAGGAGGGTATCCAAGGACACGTGAGCAGCTGTCCTGAGGAAATACTAGTACGATGATAGCAATTTAAACCGGGCATGCTAATTAGTTATTGACAGAAGGCTACCGTAAGTACAAGAGACTCTGACTCCTGCAAACAGAAATCTGCCCCTAACCCTTGCCACTTGAGAACTGCAGTAATTCTGCAAAGCTACGAAGATTTTAAACCACATCTACAGGCTACAGATACAGACTACAATAAGGCTACAGTTGACTGGCCCACATCTAAACTAAAAATTACCGTACCCAAGCTCTTCCCTAACCGATATACTATATCAGTTATATCACGCGTCTCCTTAGACCTTAAAATACAAACTACAGTAGCGTTACCGTACCCAAACAATACAAACTACATTAGAGTTACCGTACCCAAACTCTCCCCTGAACTATACTCTAAGTGTATCAAAGCGGCAGTTTTCGATTTCCGTCTAATGGATTACGGCCAGCCGGGCGGGCATCATCCGGGGTCATATTCCCATTTCCCGCAATATGTATTTGATCCTCAAGGTAAACAGCGACAAGCCGGGCTACAAAGGTGCCGAAGGCGGGTTACATTGATGACACCCGGGCCCGCCATGTGGCAGATAAGTGGCAAACAAGATGGACTTGGCGCCTTGAATGCACATGACTAGGAATTGATGGTATGTGAGAATTGCCTTTATTATTGTAAACTAAATTAGCTGGAAGTTGCAAGGTGATCATGATTGTGCCACATAAAAAACTTTTCACTCACTCAGTTTCTACGTCAAAATAACCGCTTATGCTTATGACTTACACTTACAAGGGAATGCTACTAGTTCGCTAAAAGCTTAGGCTTAGGCTTAGGCTTAGGCTTTGTAGGGTGTCAAACATTTCCTGAGAAGCATGTCACAACTTCTCAGATTTTTTTTCCTCCTATTAAAGCTAACTGGGAAGGTAATGCTTCTGTACGAAGACAATCTGCCTAAAATTATTGGTAGACATTCTTCCCCCTGGGAAAACTAGTTGGCCACCCCCTTCTTGGGTCCTTGCTAGGTCCTTAGCAGGTATATAATAACTGTCACCTTATGATGGCCCGGGAGAGAATAGAGGGCTATCGTTTTGAGCGGGTCGATTGTTGGGGGGATAATCGTCGGGCCATTAGCGGGCCAGCGAGGGGGAGATATAGTACTTTGGGCGGCACCGCTTTATATGGAATATGTAAGGATATTGGTGACAGCCTTCATATGGAGGGAAGAAGGAGTTGCGTTAGATTACTCTTGTTAGTTGAGGTTATATAGTTACGTGAGGAGGTAGCATAGCTCAACAGGTAGAGCGTTGGACTGTGAATCGAGACATTGCGTGCTGATGTGGGTTCGAATCCCGCCAGAGGCAAAGAGGAGGTAGACTTTTCTACTACTCAGGACATATGTAAGTAAGTAAGTAATGTATGTAAGTAAGTAAGGTAGCTAATGTAATGTAAGTAAGTACCTTAATGTACCTTAATGTAAGTAAGGTAGCTAAGTTGCAGAAAAAAAACCATGTTCCTTAGTTTTCCATCAGCTTCAAAGTATTCGCAACGTCATTGTTTGTTGAGCAAGTTCCCAAAGAAAAGGATCTAACGTTTTGGTCCACCACATCAAAACATCGCTTCTCTCTTTCTTTTAATCTCTCCCACGCTCTACCCTCTCTTTCTCTTTCTCTCTCACTCACACACCATCACCCACTCGCTCTGTGCCTCTCTCTCACTCCCTTTCTCTCCCCCTCTCTCCTCTCTCTAAAACGCCCTTAGAATTCCCGGGAAGCGTAAACAGACTGGTGTACGGTAATGAGTGGGAGAATTCCAAGCGTGTAGCCAATTTACGAAATTATTTGGATAAATAAAATAATTCAAAACTAATTCTTCAACAACACAATTAATATTTGTCGATTTTTTGCCACATTTAATAATGATTGAAATACACGAAATATAGATAAATCTGTCTGCGAAAATGAGAGAGAGAGAGAGAGAGAGAGAGGAAGAGGAAGGGTAGAGAATGAATGTAGATCCCACAGAACTGAAGTCACTGCTTACCTGGAGGTGAAAAAGAAGCCGTCGTGCAATTTGACAGTCCAAACGGCTGTCCGGTGGCGAAACACGAACTGACACTGTTGAAGTGGGAGAGCTGAATTGATTTACTGGTATTTGATTACTTTAATAATATACTTATTATAATGAAAAGTTAAACGGCAACCCTTAATATCAAGTGAACTGGCTTATGTCCCTATGTAGCGAAACTCTTCTGGGGGCCAATTCATGCGCCAGCTACCATTTTTTACACCCTTGCTTGTGTGAGAAATCAAACCCATTGTAGCTATCAACTAAACCACTAGGCCATGCTGACACATGATAATCCTTATTTGTAAAGCGAACACTAACCTGATCATCTTTCCCTGAGGACTTCATGGAGAGGTTCATTCCTGAAAAACGTCTTTTCTACCTCTCAGTTTGAAAGTCCGATAGGGTAGCTCATAGCTCTCAAGACACTGTGCTAGCTCTAGCATACAGAGTGAACAATTGGTATGGTGCAACTCTTTATCTAATAGTTCATGGTAGCTGCGACAAGTTCTAAGCTTTATATTATAAAACATAAATGTTCCTTACCTGGCGGTGGAAATGGTGTAGCTGTACAATTGGGCAGTCTAAAGGGTGGGCACGCACCAAAACAGCTGTTGAATTGTGAGAGCTGAAAAATGTTGCACGCTAACACACTACTGATTTAATTATCACGCACATTGCACTTCATCTGAATTTTTTCCAGTGGTCGTACGCACGAACACCGGGAGCATGTTCCCAGCCTCCCAGTGGGAGGTGAGAGAATAAGAGGGATCACGTGGATCAGCGACACGCAGAGACAAATTCTCCCCACCGGGGAGGTTTCCGTTGTTCGTGCATACGCCACTGAAGACGAATTTGCAGTATTCTTGATATTGTTGAAAAATTACAATGTTTCAGTGGATGTACAATACCTAGCCACGTAAGCGATAATTATATTTGGGAGATAATTATTGTAATTATTGGAGTCATTAGCTATTATGCTAATTACCTGATCATCCTTTGCTGTCGGTGCTACTGCTGAAGAGGCGTGTTGAAAGGCTTGCATTGAGAGGTTCATGCCTGAAAGATATTGAGTTAATATTAAATATTTATTAACACAATATTATGTGTGTATATAAAATGATAAATGATTTAAGGGGTTCTTGATTATATTTTGAATTTTGGGAACACATTTCCCTGGCTGGGAATAGTTCCCAGCGTCGGGTTTTCAACTGATAAATAAGTGAAAAGACCCCCAAGTTTCTGACAGACTGATCTACATTCTATGCAAACACTCGTGATTCCATTCTGTTTTTCAGTGCATCACGTTTATCACGAGAATTTCAATTCAATTATCAAAGCAATTATAAAGTGGGTAATTACATCCGGTGTACGTCAGATCAAATGACTTTACCGTTTACTATTATACAGTTACAGTAGGACAGTCTCATCCTCACGTGCCGCATCCGGCAATTAGATACAAAATATTATAATTGCTATAGGCATAATTACTGTATGAAAAAAGGTTACTGTAAAACTTCAATCATCAAACGTAGGATTATAATAGAGATAATATTGAGAAAAATAAGAAAACATAGTATTACAATAAACTGGCGAAACACGTGGAAGAAAATTTGTATGTATCTACCTAGTTCTCAAAGTACAAGGCTATGCTTTAGTGAATATAAGTAGTAACCGGCTCATCCGTGACTTAGAAGTTAGAATTTAGAAGAGAGAGAGGTAACTGCTATGAAGAGCTCGACGGATTGTTGTGGAATCCTCGCCGTTTCCTTTTCCTTCCTTCCTCCCTTCTCTCTCTCTCTCTCTCTCTCTCTCTCTCTCTCTCTCTCTCTCTCTTCCGACAACTCGGTTAGGTCGGCTTCCGTCGTCAGTCCTATTCACAATATTCAGATTCCCCTCCTCCGGCATTCAAGCCTTCCTGCCCGGACAAACTAGATCAACCCGCCGGCATGCAAATGTGGCAACGATGCGCGTTCCACATTAGGAGGCGACAACCTCAAACACCTCAAGAAGCACATTCCTATACAGATTTAGATTCAGGGAGACGTGAAAAAAAGCAAAGGGAATAGTTACGACTGTGGATAAAAATATAAGAATTAGTACACATACTTGACGATATAAAAGATCGATAAAATACTAATTCACGTTAAGTACAGTCGCTGGAGTATTTACTTGTTCAATACCTTGATTGCACGCTTCATCAACCAAGCAGCATTATAAAGAGTTGTTTTGAAGCATGGGAGAACTGATACAACGATACAACTATTTTTTAAAGAGATATGACATCCGGTTTTGGAAAAGTATGTAAAAGATCTACACTGCGGTGGATCATACGCAAATGAATATGAGAAGAATACAAAAATACACTCAAGATCGAGCTCACAAGTACATTTCAAAAACCGGCTATTACACCGCTTTAAAGGGAAAAGAGAAAAAGGGGGTTGCTTGTTTGCATGCAAATTCAAGTCAGGTAGCCAGGTTTACAGTAATGCAGTGACAACAGGCAGGTCAGCGTAAATACACAATACACTAACAAAACGCTAAGGAATCCAGCTGGCAATGCTAACTAGTGCCTAATGGCCATAAGGCCATAATCTTGCGTTCACGTGTATGGCCACAAGAAACTAGAGTTAATAAAGTATAAAAGTAAGTTACTTGATCCAAAAGATCAAATGGTCTATAAAAATAATCGTATTGATTTTGCGAATGTTTGCGAGTTAGCCGAATATAATTTAGAATTTAGAATAAGACAAAGCACAAGAAGAAGAAGACCAAAGAGAATGGCATGTAATGTGAGCTGCTCCTTGAAGCGAAGTTAAGTGCAATCTGGGTCTTAGTCCAATAGAGCACGAGGATTTTGGGATAGGACAGGGAAGAACACAGGCCTTTGAGGATAGCACAGGGATAGCATAGGAAAAGCACAGGAAGCGCATCGCTACGAAAGGGAAGGAAGGAAGGAAAGAGTTAACACTGGGAAAGACCCAGAAGCAGGACCAAGGGCTGCAGAGGAAAAACCATAAGTGGTTAATATTAATTCAAGCATTAAAGCGAAATACCGGTCGGTTTTTGAAACACATCGAGCAGACCAGCATTCGTATGCAGTGCATGCAAAACATAAATCATAATAAAAACTCGAGCTAAACTCGAGAAAAATTAGCATACAGACGTAAGACTTCAGTTATCCACGATGCGTTTCAAAAACCTGCGGTATTTCGCTTTACCTACGAACAACATTTTCACATACTAAGGCATAATAATTACAATTGGCGTACCCAAATATAACAGACAGACTAGCGGGATAGCCGGCGATAAAGTAACATAAATTAGCATACTGTAAAGGGTTACTGTAATATAGAAAGTAGCCTACCATTGTGTGTCGACTGCGAGTCCTGCTTCTGTACCATGGCGTTATTTTCGTAGAAATTCCGACCATTTTGCATATTCGGAAGACCATTTTGAAACTAAAATATATTTATATTTATTTAAATTTTTGCAAAATACTACATGTAAGTGTTGTTAAACTATCCAACTAATGGTAAATATGTCTGAAATGAACAATTGTCCAATTCGGGGATTATAGCATATTTTAAACAGAAATACAGAAGGAAAAAATGACTTCAAGTAGTGATAAAAGATAAAAGATACATATCAGTGAAAAAGAGGAAAAACATTTTATTTCTATAGAATATGTAACTTTGATATGATAAAGATCCAGAATCATTGCCTCAACATAGAACCGATCTATATCCTTTTGCTGAAACATCGCACAAATTCATATTAGAACTTCTGAAAAACTCGAACGCCTTCCCTATAAACAACTTATCTCTCTCAAATGCAATTTCATCTTATTATTCAGTGTATTATTAACAAAAATCTAAGGAAAACATCTAAAAAGATGCCATACTCTCGACTAAGGGACCCAACAAAAACAGGCAATTATTCAAGTCATCTTCATAGAAAACCCACACGAATGATAATTACGCGGCTTTTTTCTACAAGCTATAAATCTTGGTTTGCTTTTGTGATTCACCGGCGTGCAGTCTGCAAGACTCATTGCGCGGCTAAATGTCGTTTTTTTTCTTTTCGCCTCCGGAAAAGGCAATGTTCTAACATGGGCGCGCGCTTTTTCTTTACTGAAATAAAATATGCAAATGGCTGAGGTGACAGCTGTTTACGAGATGAAATACATGGTGAGGAGCCGATTCCGGGTTAAGTTATTCCTTTTTATTCTTATCCTTAGGTGAAAGAAAGGTAAAGAGAGAAAGAGAGAGAGAGAGAGAGAGAGAGAGAGAGAGAGAGAAAGAGGAAGAGAAAGAGAGAGAGAAATCACGATTATTACTAAACGAAAGCTAATTGTAAGATAGAAAGCATAATTCTAGAGAGAGAGAGACGGTAGGAGAGAAGAGAGATTAGAGAAGTTAGGAATATCAAGCTTCCCGAAAACCCACCACTGGGAAGCCTGCGGTGAAGGCTAGGTGTTGCGGGTCGAGTTCGGCCTTGACTGGGAGACTGGCGGGGTGCTTTGGGTCCATCGTTTCGCCCAGCTCGCTTCCTTCCCGGCGGGTAGATGGCTATTCGGTCTATCCGGTTGCCGGACGTGGGACGTTTCCTCCCGGTCTTGGGCCACCATACCCAAAACAAGAAGGGGCGTGGCCGGGAACACGGTCTAGGCCAATCAGCGATCGGGGTGTACATACAGCAACAATGACAAGCCCCCATTGTTGGCACATAATAGGATTCTCTTCTCTTTCTTTCCCTAGCGTCTCTCTTTCCTCTCTCTATCTCTCACTGCTTCTTTCGTGTATCCATCCCTATTTTTCCATTGCTTTGTGCCTCTCTCTGTTTCTGTCTTCCCTCCTTTTCTCTGTCTCTCTCCTCCCCCTCTCTCTCATCTCTCTCTCTATCTCTCACTCTCTCACTCTCTCCCTCTCTCCCTCTCTCTCTCTCAACAAGTCTATCTGTGTCAATCACGAAGCAAGTGGCCAAGTTCTGAAGATAGAAACCGAAACCCTTGTTGAATACTTCAAGTTGCCACCAGACGAAAGCAAGAACACATTTGCTGGATGGAGTGAGGTCAAAGTTGTGTATTTCAGTACTATATCCTACCGTAATTGAAGTAAGAATATTTTTTTTTGCAATTGTTTAACAGTAAAGAATGCGAGTTTACAAAGGGAAAATGTTTGCGCGAATATATGGTACCTACATATATGGTACGTAGCGAATATATGGTGAGAAAGAAAGATTTACGAGATGGTTCACTTTTTCCTAACGTTTACTCTTGTCACAACACCTCATCAACTAATTGTCACATAAGTCGGGCCATGAAGGATTCATTACTAGTTCTGAACTGGTTCTAAACTCGTCGTCAGCCAGTGATTGCGTGCACCGCCGTGCCTTTGCTTCATTAAGCTGAATTCGCAATGTATGCCATCAACTAGGCCTTTGAATGCCTTGAGAGAAGAGGAGCACAATACAATCAATTAACATACTCGTTTCTTTTCTTCCCGCCTCACACACACTCACTCTCTCTCTCTCTCTCTCTCTCTGTCTGTCTAAAATTTCAGCCGCTCTACTTTCCAAGTTGCGAAAGTGAACAATAAACAATGATCGAGAGTTTATCTCACATTCCGAAATAGTTTTTGTTGTAATAATAATTTTGCTTGTTTTTATTTCTGTAGTTGTAGCAATGTGTAGTAAAGTACAGCGTACAGCGGTAAGAAAGTGGTGGTAAAGGCATACATGCCACTTGGTACCGGTATGGGTATGGTAACACCAATAATAAATGACACTTCTTTTGACAATGTTTACCCTATCACCTTTCTTTGAAGTGGCACTCACCGAGGTCGGGGGAGAACTACCACCTTCCCTGTGGGGAGCGGAAGACCGGATCAAAGGGGAAAAGAAGGGTGTCAAGTCATCACACTCTCATAGGGTTGAGGGCAACAACATAGGTACTACGTCTTTTCTAGTCGATTTGCAATTAGCTATGTTGTTCGAAGTAAATCAAGCAACTGCACCGTGTTTACGAGAACAGAGGAGATGTCATCGCCATGATGATAACATCTGTGATGTCATAATCAGAAATTGTACCTCAAGCTACGGGCACAAACATTTATTGAACGATACAGAATCCTAACTACGTTGACCAATTGCGACTCTCGGTTCCTAAGTTCGCTCGCCTGATGACATTGATTGTATTCTACATGGTTTAACAAATATTTGTAAAACTAGCAGTTCTTTGAAGTAGACTTTCCGAGGTCGCGCACCTAGGCGTCGGGTGAGGTGTCGGACTCTGCCACCTTCCCAGTGGGGGACGGAAGGGCGGGAGCTCCCGGAAGGAGTACCAAAAGGAGTCCGAATGTCACACCTCAGAGGTTAAGGATAGCAAACACGATGCAGAGATACAATAATAGAGTAAATTAAAGGGAATATACTCCTGCGATATCATCAACACCCAAATTATGCAATGAAACACGAAACGTCTTACATCACTAGGAACCTTTATTCTATAAATAAAATTATTTGCGTATCTTTGAAACGATTCAAAACGATTTTTAACAAAAATGTTTCGAAATGTTTATTAGACTCTTAGAATTAGAAAGAGCGCAACGCCATAAGAGACGATGAAAGAGTTCAATGATTTTAAAATTCACAGTAGTAAAACAAAGATAGGACAAAAAAATTCATAGCATTATATATGTATATATATCACCAAAGATAAGAAAGAAATTCCACAGAGAGTAGTTGTAACTGACATATCATCAAAGAAACTGTATTCACACAAGCAGCTAACAATTTTGTAGTTACTTTATACAGCGCAACCCCAACCTTAGATTCACTACTGTTCTGGGTTCTGGTGAGTTTCTTCTAAGCCATGGGAGTTGGGTAAGGATGTCTATAAATCCTTATTCTACATCTTCCACAATTGCCAGCCGACTAATTCGCTGGGTGTAATTGCCCACATTTGGGAGAAAATCGTGTGGTCTCAGCACCCATTATCCCCTCAGTAGTTCAAAGGGCGCATGCATGAATTAATGATGTAATGAGCTGCGCGCGCACCCTCGCCTTAGCGCCGTCCCTTAGCCAGGCGTGCATCTTTACCGCACTTTACTGGTAATCGGTGCATTTTTGCAGCATTTTCGCGGAAAATATTCTCTAGTCATTTAAAGGGAGGAGCGCTATCCTTATTAAAGTAAATGAGGTACCCCTACATAGAGAACGTGAAGACTCGCCAAGGCATCGACATACATAGTGTGTAAGGTTTTGTCAAATTCACCAATTTACAAATTTACAAGTGTTGGTCAAACGATAAATAATCTTTTTATTATTATCACCATTCATCTCACACATTTTAGCACCAATTGGTCATAAATTTCTTCAAACATTGTGCACTTTTCCAATTGAATAAAAAGAAACGATGATGCATTGTGTGCCTGGGCACCCATAGTGGAAGATACTGCGAACGAGCGGATAACAGAGAGTGGACCTAAAATAAATATGATGAGGTTTATATAAATGCTAGACGGAAATAATTATTACCTGGTCCTAGCCCCTATCCCTCCTATGGTCCCTAGTCTAAAGACCTAAGACCGTTATATCAGCTGTTTCTGAAGCCAACCGATGTTCAAGATAAGGTAGCAGAAAGACGGCGAACAATTTTCACCTGCGAATCGTCGTCTACTCTGCTCAGGATGTCTGCGAAACATAGCATAAGTAACACTGTGTTGTGGTAGAATAAAGCAACACCAGCTTGCGAACATGGACAGAATGATTAATTTATTTGTATTTTTCTGAGCACATCCACCGTGTCTGTACTGTTTCATGGACCTATGATATATGCTCAAATAAACTAACCACTTTCACAAAATCATTCTCCTTCATTCCATATGTTGCAAGAGGGCCGTGTAGTTCAACATTTATCTGGAAATATAAATTAACCAATTTGCTATTGGATGACAAATAAACTACAAACATGCCCGTTTATCAATGAAAATGACAATCATAAATCATAACACTGACAAAATCATCATTTTCAGAGCTAAAAACATGCAGTACCAAAAATTTCAATCTTTACATTCCAGCTTGTTTATGTTTCTAACCGTTGGCTTTATTTTAGATGCTGTCTTTTGGTTACGGTGTATGACTTTTGAAAATTAACCTGACAAATGGTGTACGGTAGCATTTCGTCGGCCGATAAATTTGGTAAAATTCCATACTCGGCACCCTCGACGTCCATGAATAAGTAGTCAATTAATGGAGTGTCGATCTAAAAAATGTTTCCGTGTGTCGTTGATGTAAAAAGTGTCTGAGGCCCGATGAGATATCCACCACTACGATAGCCTTCCTTGGGGAAATATCCCCTGGGGACAGAAAGTAACCTTTTGTTACAGAATTTACCCCTCGGGGAATTAGTCGTGAACTCAAAAGGAAATAGACCCGATATTTTAGTTAAATTTATCTTCAAAAATGGTACTCATGACATACAGTTAGCGGGCCGTTGATTTTAACTTTACCTGCGCGAGTAATTGCGGTAGTGTAATTGTCTTAATTTCTTTCCATTTATACTTTCCACCCTCCAAAATTGACGAGTTTGTCAGAGCCGCTTTTTTAGCAACACCAACCTAAAGTGAAATACCAATCGATTCCCTTTAATTATATACTCGATGTAAAAAAATGATACAAGAATGAAAGACTGAAACTGAATTGAGTTCACTGAAAAATATTTACCAATAACCAATGTTGGGGGTGGGGCAATTATTTCACGAAGTAAACTCTAGTGGTTGGGAACAAACCACTGGTTTGTGTATTGGCGGATATTGACAGTGCGCTGATACTTCTAGCCATCTTAGTTAGTTAACTTTGGATTTATTCTTTGTGCGCAATAAATGATATACTCTACGCAAACCATCCATTGAATATACTGATTGTGATGGGCAAAATTATCGTAAAGACATCGGATCCTTATGTTAGTTAGTATTACCAGCGCCTCGTCAGCACTGTCAGTACCAAGCTAATAAAGTTACCTGGAAGACTTTTCCAATATCATTGAATATCCGTGAAGTTTCATACAACGGATCTGCACCATAATAATGTATGTTTGGTAGTTTTGTCTGAACATTTTCACAACTGAATGGAAAATAGCGAGATTGTTAGGCAATTCTATTACTTCTGGAGATCCTAGATAGCGGTGTAACCGTACTTTACATATAATTATGAACAGAGCTACGGCAGATGACAGCCCAGCGTTGAAAATAAAATAACACATTACCTTTAGCCTTTTCTCCACATAAATGTCGCCACCGATTCCAATTGTTAGAGAATGGACTTCACTTTCAAGATTTGAAGGAAATATAATCGACTTGACATCGTCCTGAACCGTTTGCAAAGCTTTGGGCGGAGAGAGGGTAGAGATAGAGAGAGAGATACAAAATAAAGAAGAGAAGTACGACACGGTGAGCGAAAGAGGGAGAGATGGTTAGAGTTAGAGAGATGTAAGAAACTTTTCTAAATAATATAAATCTCTTTTCTTTAGTTTGGGTTTCTGTTCTATATAGTCATGTTGTTCGAAAGTTCGAAGCATTATAACATTAGACCCAAAGTGATGCGGCAATTATAATCAGTTTAAAACATTGTGAAACTGGTACCTGATTCACAAGATAATTTCCATTAAATAATGTTCTCAAATAATCGGAACCGCATTTTGTGGTAATGTTTGGCAAGAAATCCCATAGATTTTCTGTGGAACCAATCTGAAAAATGAAAGTTGAAACTCGATTGTGTAAAAAGTGTGCTATAAACTTCGAACTAATTTACTTTAAACTTTTGCGTCCGTGAGTGATCGTTTAGTAAGTAAATCAATAAAGATTTCCATAATTCAAGCGTGGCTCAATACCGATGCATGGGTTGAAAAGCATATGAAGTCCTGAGCAGTAGACGACGAGTTCCGGATGACAAATTGCTAGGCGTCTTCGGATGCTGTATTTTAGGGCCAGGAGGCCAGGAGGTATCGCTCATGCTTCTCTCACCGGGAGGTGAACAGTTGGAAAGAAAATTGAAAATTATACTTGAACTTCAGACTTCAAACCTCATTTATGAGACATTTCTTCAAATTTTTGAACATGTCGTACACACGTGGGCACTGTTTGTAATCTTTTAGTGGAATTTTATCATCCATCATCTGAAACATGCATATAGACTCCTCTAGAGGCAAAATTCTGATTCAAAAATAGCCGATAATGCTGTTTGATACCCTTACCTTAGTTTCGGTAAGTACACAATTAAATTTTTGCGTACAGCTTGCTATTTGTGAGAGGGGATTTTTCTGCATCTCATTACTGTTTTGTCCTTGAATTTGCAGAAGGCAGATATTTCACATTTGAAGTTACCCCAAAAAATATTCCTCAATTTGAAAACGATATTACCATCTTCTGTAGATCGACCAAAGTTTTTGCGTGGATTACTTTTGATTCTTGTTGTGACGTGGAAGGAGAAGCGGTATTTATGGCGTTTAATACAATACTAACACATTCAAACATCTGGAAATAAAGGGATAAAAAAGACTCAAACGTTACAGTTTGCAGTACCCTTATATTTATACAAAACTTTACAGTATCCTTATCTACTTTACAGTTCTTTTACCTGTAAAACATCAGCGTATGAACTACTAACTCAATAAAAAAATAAACTAAACTAAATAAGAATAAAGCATAACTCACCAATAGTAAAGCTATTGTTGACGGGATGACAGCAAAAAACCGCACTAACACCCGTTTACTGATGTTGATTTTCATTCTATTGTTGATCTATATGGGTAACACTTTATTTGAAGATAATAGTTTAGGTAACGGGCAATTTCTCTTTGACTACCTGGAATAAGACTTGTGAATCGTAGAAAAAGAGCAGATGCGAAAATGCTACGAAAAATTTTAGCTGGGAAATGTGGTGCGAGCTTGCAGAGAATGTTCAAGTTCAGACCCTTTGCTTACTCTTCCCGTAGGGGCAGGAGTAGGATCGTTATTCCCAGAGCAACTAAAATGGTTCGTAGGCATTCATTTGTACATAGAACTTCTATTATGATTGAGGAAACTCCGCACTTAGCTTCATAGATTTCTGTATAATGTGTCACTTTATTTATTCTTCATTTTTGTATTTGTGCTACTGTTGACTGTTGCTTTACTCGACAAAACTGTACGTTGCATATATTTTTCTCATGAATTGTATGTGTGCGTAATAAATTATTATTATATTATTATTATTATATGGGTAACACTTTATTTGAAGATAATAGTTTAGGTAACGGGCAATTTCTCTTTGACTACCTGGAATAAGACAATTTTGAAGTAAATTCTTGAAGTAAAGACTGCAAAGAAAAAAATATTGAAGTAAAAAAGAAATGAAAAATTGCAATATAAACTGTCGAATATCCGTAAAACACCTTGTGGAGGGTGAAAACACTGAGAAAATGTTATGAAAAACTTTCAAACAATCAAAAGATAAACATTGAAGACAATACAGTGAGGCCTAACGCTAGGCCTAAGCCTCAGCCTTTGCTTTAGCGATAGCCTTATTGTTCTGCTGAAGCTCAGCCAATCGACCCGTGTAGTTTCAAGTTGCTATGTTATAGAAGTAGGCTTTCACTTGGTGGATATGCCGCTAGTATGGACAAAACCTGTTAAGGAAACCTGTTGGTTTTGCTTGAAAACCGAGAAAGAGAAGGGTTGTTTACTTCTATTGAGAACGAATGAATTTGCGAGTTGTATAAAATACTAGCACAGATTGAGGTCACTTTCCATTATTGTAAACTTTAGACTAGACTCCCAAAACGACATTTTCTATGGGGAATCGTCGGAATAATATATTTGAGGATTGTTTGTCCTTTATTGCTTAAAATTGAAATTGAAAGTCGAAAGGAATAATTAATTTATAGAACACCAAGAAAAGTGAAAGATATGCATAAATCCATACAAATCCACGTTTGGATCATAACATATCTTGGGGAGATACTTGGGGGAGAGAGAGAGAAAGAGAGAGGGAGAGAGAGAGAGAGCAAGAGAGAGGGTAGAGAGAGAGGAGAGACAATGAGAGAGTCGAGCAATGGTCAAAGTGTCTATTTCCCCAGGCGCATGCAAATTCCCGTTCCCGAGCTCATAAAGGTAGTGTCGCCCACATTATTAGCCCTTTTATGTATATAGAACCGGGCATCGTTCATTCTCTCCTGTTTCATTTCAATAATCTTTTTTTTAAAGAAATATTAAAGATTAGTAATTAGCTCAATCAATTATTAATTAATTCGTTAACCTTATTGTTCTGCTATAGTAAATGCTACTGGAAACGACCATTTCACACACGCAGTGATTGAATCATGCAAACTTGATATGATGTAAACTTGTAGAATGTATTATTTATTTTCTTTATATAATAAGTGTTTACAGTAAATAATTATCAATCCTAAATTGGCATTATATTTGTTGGCACTTCTCTACTCTCTCCGCCAAACCTATCCTCTCTACGCCCCACTAGGCCCCGCCCACAATTTAGCATGCGAACATTAGACTAAAAATTAACATATGAGCGCTCGCATGCAAAAATAAACGTGTGAATATTTTCAGTCAGTGTTTTTTTTTCCAGACACGTGTACCTTGCATACATCCGTCATATAATTCCTTATATACTTTCCATTTGTTTAGTATATTTTGTTATTATTTCGTGTTAGGTTAACTGTACGATCATGTAGACATGTAGACACATATACGTGTTGTTTTCTCACTTAGATGTTCGTTTATTATCTTTAATTAAGTATTTAACTTCATTATTCATTTAGTTACATGTTTATATTTCAGGGATGAAACGAAAAGTGATCGATTTTCAACGTTGTGACCGTGAGGACGAAAACTCCCCCCTCTCCGAGTTGGAAACAAAACCGCCGAAGTCGAAACATGGTAAGTTACAAATCCGCTCACTCTTTCAGCTCCATTGTTTACTTTCTATTCAGCTCTATCTTAGCTAAATAGAAAATAGAGCTGAATGCATAAACGTTAGAAACAGTATGTTGCCATAATAGAAAGTGTGCATTACATGGATACCCGTATTTCGTAGCTGCACTCTGGATCTAAGTAAGCTTCATAATGGGGTATCCACGTATGCTGAAAATTTACAGTATTTTGGAACTGGAACTACACGATAATATTTTTAATTTTTCACATTATATATGCAGGTTTCGTGAAGAAATACGTTAGTTTTGGCAAAATCACACCGAACTTTTGGGATACTTGGAAACCCCATGAGCCTTTTCTAAAAATTCATTCCAACTATGCGTTTCTTGCATTCCAACTTTTCAGGGAGTGTAGTTATGGCTGGTCTGCATTACAAGTCCTATTTCTCGATGTGCTTGTCGCTGTCGCTGCCCTCAACGCTGCGGATATTTCCTCTACTACAGTGATGTGTGAGGACGTCGTCGTACTTCAGCAAGGAGGACGACATCAAGAAGCATGAAGGTCAGTTGTAGTTTATTATCTGTAGTTGATATTGCCTAGCTATTTCAGTCCATTTTCGCGCTCGCATCTATAAGTTTGTCCCAAGCCGAAACCCAGATTTAAACATGATATTTCCCAGAAAGAGAATATGAAACTCTTTTTGCTCAGTTTCGCTTGCGCGGAGGTGGACGTAAATACAGGAAGAGTTTACTTACACTGAATTTGTAGTACAAACGCTCGGGTCTAATGTTTACATGATTAACGAGACATGTTGTCGAAGGCAAAGGCTAACGGAAATTTCATATAGTGTCAAGCTCAAATAGACTATCTAACATTCGGTGGCCGTGTTTTTCGAATAATATTCGTATTTGCGGTGAGTATGGTATGCGGATGAGAGCGCTGATGAGCAGATGCACATTGTGAAAAATAGAAGAGTAAATTACAAAAAAGTACTGTTTGATGGTTTGCGGGTTTGCGCCGTAACGTCTATGTTCTACACATTATCCAGGACGGAGACAGCATAAAATCGAACAATTCAGACTGAAATAATAGTTTTGTTCTAGTGAAGAATCGCCTGCTGAGCCTGAAACTTAAAATATTTACCCTGTAGGCATGTTTGACTACTGAGAGAAAGAGAGAGAGAGAGAGAGAGAGAGAGAGAGAGAGAGAGAGAGCGAGAGCGAGAGCGAGAGCGAGAGCGAAAGCGAGAGAGAGAGAGCCAAAGCGAGAGCGAGAGAGAGAGAGAGGGAGAGAGAATGAGGGGGAAAATAAGAGGGAGAGAGAAAGATATTCTAATAGGATAGAGGAATAGGAACATGCTATGACGGAGAGAGGGAGACAGAGAAAGTAAAATGAGTTTAACAGTAATAAGTTATAACGCGGGAGAGAGATGCAATAGAGAGATGAGCAAAGAGTGCTTGATTGCTTGGAAAGGGTGAGACTGGTGAGAGATGAAGAGAGGGAGAGAAAGAAGGGAGACAGTAAATTGGAGCGAACGAGACAACGAGAAAGGGATACCTATGGGTTGCGTTGCGCATGTAGAAGGATGAGAGAAAAGCGATAGTAGGGTGAGTGATCACCAAAGTGAGATAGAAAATGAGGGAAGGATGTAGAGAGATGGAGCGAGAGAGAGTAGGTAGAAGGAGATTTAGGGAGTACGTAGAGGGGCCACGATGAGATAATAGTGGGAAGGGAAGAAAATGTGAACTTTTTCACGGGATATACTTCGTCTTTGGTCTTGTTGTCCGACGTTGCGATAGGATAGTGGTATGACAGGGAGAAAGTTTGATTTTGTTGAATTCATCTGCATCGGTCTTTGGTCTTGTTCGTCTTCAATAGAGTCAACCTGCAAAGGTTTCGATCCACTACCACCTACCGTACCAACACTACAGTACGCTAAGGGAAGTGGACAGTCCTCCCACATCCACACCCACCCAAGACATTGGTTCGGGAGCACCCAATCCTGGTGATTCCCCTTTCCAACTACCCGGAGGATGTTCTGCTATCTCCGGGTGCAATGTCAGGAAATGGTCCTCGTTTCGGTTCACTGGTGTCAATCTTGGTGACACTGGTTGCCAACCGAGAGGGGTTGACTGCCAGGCTGTATCGCTTGGTACCATCAGACTGACTCTGCTTTTGGTTTCAATATGCTTGGCAAAATCCAAGCCGCTCTTCTAGTACTCTGCATGTCCAGCTCAGTTTCGCGCATGCGTGGTCAGAAGTTATGCCGAAGGGAGGCGCCCGATTCGGAGGTATTATTTAAGTGCCATCCGTTAGATCGGGATCTGAGATGCGTGTGGCTGTTGACACCCACTGGGGACTGCATGAGTAGTGCTTTTCCTGGACCATTCCCAGCCGACGGTGTGTTAGGAACTGCGCTGGACATGCAGAGTACTAGTAGGCGGTCTTGGGTTTTGCCTTGTGTATTGAAACCAAAAGCAGAGCCCGTCTGATGGTACCAAGTGGTACGGTCTGGTAGTCAACCTCTCTCGGTTGGCAACCAGTGTCACTGGGGTTGGCACTAGTGAATCGAAACTTGGGCCATTTCCCGGCATTGCACTCTGAGGTAGCTGAACATCCCCTGGGTAGTTGGAAAGGGGAGTCACCAGGCTTGGGTGTTCCCGAACCAATGTCCTGGGTGGATGTGGGTGTGTGAGGACTGTCCATCTCCCCTACCTTACTGTAGTGTTAGTATGGTAGGTAGTAGTAGGTCGAAACCTTTGTATGTAGGCTGTATTGAATATGAATAGGAACAACGGCCGATGTCGATCAAAAATGCAACTTTTCCTATCTTACTATTGTCCCATCTACACGACGAAGGCGAGGGAGAGAGAGAGAGAGAGTGAGTGAAAGGGGACCGAGAATGAGAGAAATGGATAGAGAAGGAGGCGTGAGGAGAAAGCAAGAGAGATGGGGGAGAGGGCGAGAGAATGAGAGGACGGGATAAAGGGGGATAGAGTGAGAGAGGAAGAGAGTGGGAGATGTGAACGGAGCAAGTGGGAAGAGAGTGAAATTAAGTGAGAGGGAAGATAGAGAACTAAAGAGAGACAGGGGAAGAGAGACAAGTAAATAAAGAGGGGAGGAAGAGAGAAGAGGAGAGAGGGAAGAAGTAATGATTCGAGTTGAATGAGAGAGAAATAAAGAAAGAAGGGGAGCGACAGAGATAAACATGGAGAGGCAGAGAAAGGAAAGGGAAATATTGGGAGGAGAGAGAAAGAGGAAGGAGTCAGATAGAGAGGAAAGAGAGAGGAAGGGATGTGCGAGAAATACAGAAAGAGAGAGACACATATTTGAGGGAGCAAGGGATAGAAGAGAGGAATAGGAACTCTCACTAATAAATGATAGTTAGGATCATTATTCAATGATGATAAGAGCAATAGAGAGGTAGCATTAAACATCGGAGACACTGCAGACCAGACCGTTTAACCAAAAATCTTCTATTACTTCACTGAACGAAGTTTTTTTACATTCCTTCCCTGACATACCCGACATCCGAAGTTTTCACCAAAAAATCTACGATTACCAAAAGTTGAATCGTTGAATGAACCGAATGGAGCAAATTTGTCGTTCTTATTCTGATGTTGTCTTGGAAATGTTACTGAACATGTGCAAGAGTAACTCTGATGAGTGTCAACAAGTCGACCTTGGAGGTTGGGTATGTCAGAGATGTTATGGGAGTTTCCGATCACCTGCGAAAGTTCTATCAAGGGATATCAATGTGAAGTATTGATTAGATATTGTATGTATTTGTACCTATGGTGCCAGGAAAGGCGCTAATGTTGGGGAAAAATACGATTTCTTATTTCATTATTTTTTTATACATTTTGTTTCATCGATTAAAGAGAATCAAGTTACTGTGTGCGTTTTTTGTTGCTTGTGTTGCTTTATGTGGTATGCCAAAATGGTATGTCAAATTATTCAATGTTGTTCTTATTTTGGGTGAAATTTTGCGTTTTATGGATTACTTCTTTATTAGTATGTACCATCTTGGATCTTGATTCTCAAAGTTATTTCTTTGTGTTGTTCATAACTTTGCTTTTTGTGATTGCCAAATGTTGATGAAATTTTCGTGAATTGTCTATGTGTAGGAGATGGCTTAACTATGATAAAGCGGAATAACATCCGATTTTTGAAACATGTGTTGAATAAGCATTCCCGTACAAATGAAAATAAGTGGACTAAAAATTGTGCAGTATCGCGCAGTTATTTCCACTCTTTCTGAAAATGAGCCGCCCAGTTGGCCCAGTATACATCTCAAACGGGCTGTTATAACGCTTTAACGTCAGCGTAGATTATTTGTCCTAGCGTCGCTAAAATTGCATGCGTTTACATGTCTTACTGGTCGAGCTATGGTAAAGAAAACCATTCCGCAAGGATTTTTGACACACCCGGTGGAATAAAACTCACGCAGTGTTACTTGGTAACGTGCGCCACACTAGAATAGAACAATTTTAATAAGTTATTCGCGGTCTTCTTTATGTATACTAACCAAATAGCAAACAACATCTTGATCCTGAGCTGTGTTTATGATAGTCTGAATTCTAAGTGTAAGGTGCGAGGGACGAAATAATTCGATTATGAAATAAGACTTGTAAATGATTTATTAGAAAAAAAATATACCCATTTTATTGAGTCTATGAATGTAATATGTTAGAAAAAAACTAGGCGAAGGTACAAGCTGTACGAAAGTTAAATTGAAAGACATGGAAAACACTTTTAGTGTATGATTCTGATACTCACTCTTGTCTACATTGAATGCTTGAACGAGTTAACAAATAGCTAACACGCGGTTAATTGACAATACTAAAGTAGTTGCTATTTAATGTGGGAAACAGATAGTTTGTGTAAGACCATTATTATAAGGCATATTAGTTATTTGTTTAGTTCGTTGGATACAACTTTTTAAAGCCTGTTCGAAAAGTAAATTAAACGTTATTACTTCTCACAATTTTATACTACTTTTCACTATTTAATTTCTGAAGCAATGGCCGTCGTACGTCGTACTGACGAGCCCCCACCATGATAAATTCCTCGTATACGAGAGGGGTCGAAACGGGGTCCCATATTCATATATGGGTCATACTTTTCTCTTGTCTTTCATTTCATGTCAAGTTTTGTATAGTTCTTTCCTTTATTCCTAAAAGTTAGCACCAATTTGGCAAATATTTCTTTAAACATTCTGCACGTTTCCAATTAAAAAGAAAGAAACGGTGGTGCACGTGGGGGTACGGGATCCATAAGGGTATATACGGAGAGCGTGGGGAGAGGAGCGTGTTCACCTAAATGCTTTTATTGATTAATTGATTCATTATCAACGTGCTTATCGATTGGTAGTCCTTGTAGGACATCCCAAACCTATTGACCGGGACGGGCTTTTATCGGACTTTCGTGAGGCAAAAAGAGAAAAGCCAAATAAATGTGGTAATAACATTTACAAAAAGGACTCGAATACGAAAAATCCTACCACGCTATCGAAATCACCATGATTCTTTCCGTAGAAATCAAGCGGACCATGGATTTCGACATTGATCTAAATATTGTCTGATACTGATTTTCTACACACGTGTCTTCTCTTTAGTACCTTTTGCAACTCGTGTGTTTGATATTAGTACTCTGACTTGGTGATAATTTTAACTCCGATAACTGGCGCTAGCTAAAAAAGGCTATCAGGTAGGGTATGTAATCATAATTGCACAGGAAAGAGGAAACCCCGATATGGCCCCGATTCTTCAAAAAACCCGATGTGGCCCCGATTCTTCCAACAAAACCCGATATGGCCCCGATTGTTTTTCGAAAAACCCCGATATGGTCCCGATCAAGACCGGATTTTTTGAGGGGTTTGATCGGGGCCATACCGGGGTTTATGATTTCCCATGTGATTGATTCATTGATTCATTCATTTATAAGAGTTTGTGTCCCACCTGACAAATGGTGTACGGTGCCATTTCCTCTGATAATAAAACAGGCATGAGGTCGTATTCGGCGCCCTCGATATCCATGAACAAGAAATCGATAAATGATAACCGAAACTAAAAAGTATCAATATTGAAGTTTCATACTGAAGTTGTTAGGTTGGCGTATCATTACTAACACTGGAGTAGTACTTCAAAATCAAATATGAGTTGTTAGTTTTTTGTTTGTTGTTGGAGCCTTGTCCTGTGTAACAAATATACGCGCTTACGCATTTATGCTAATTTGCTCGAATTTAGCTCGATTTTTATTCTAATTTATGTTCCTTTGCATATGCTGCATGGGAATGTTGGCGTCCACAATGCTTTTTAAACACCGGCCAGTATTTCGCTTTGAGTATCATTATAATCTGATCGAGGGTTTCTTTTACTAAATCTTACCTTGTCAAGTAGTTGTGGTAACCTAACTGTCCGTATTTGCCTCCATACGTACTTCTTTCTTATCAAAACCGACGAATTTGTCACCGAATCTTTACTGGCGATTCCTACCTAGGAAATTGGGGCTTTAAAAATAAATGAAATAAATTCCCGATTTTCACGTTGTTTAAAGCGGTATAACACCCACCATGTGAATCGTTATCAATGCCGGCCGTCGGTGACGGCCTCTCTCTCTCTCTCGCTCTCGCGCTCTCTCTCCCTCTCTCTCTCTCTCTCTCTCTCTCTCTCGCTATTCAGTTATCACATTATCTCTCATGTCACATTTTCCTCTCTTTATAGTTCCCTTTATGCTTATCCTTGAGAAAGAGCACCGGTCACAAATCATATTTTCACGCGCACCAGGTGACCTTACGAAGCGGCGTAAAAATAGCTGGGCATTGGCATGCAAGAAACTTACCTTAGCAACCATGCCAAGCTTTCTAAATCCACGAGATGTTGCCTTGAAAGGATCAGCGCCATAAAAGTGAGCGTTGGGAAGGTCTGCCTGAAAATATGATTTGTGACCGGTGCTCTTTCTCAAAGATAAACAGAGAGGGAAAGATAAAGAGAGGAAAATATAACACGAGAGTGAATGTGATAACTGAATAGAGAGGCAGAGAGAGAGAGAGAGAGAAGGGGATAAAGATGGAGAGATAGGAGAGAGAGCGAGAGAGAGAGAGCGAGAACGAGAACGAGAGCGAGAGCGAGAGCGAGAGAGAGAAGCTGATATTACGACTAACCTTCAACTGTTGTTCCACTATTACATCGTTACCAATGCCGGCGGTCACCGAATGAATTTCCGCGTTGCGATCGTCCGGATAAATTATCGCCTTTGAGTCGTCCTAAGTCAAACTCTTATACACGTATGTGTAGATTGTTTGCCTATTGAGAGACCACTTTATGGACATTCTTCCGCGTACCAAAACGTGCCTCTATGGTGCCCGGGGTGTGTCACAGGTGCCGGAAAGGTGTTCAATACCAGTTCGCACACCTCTTGGAGGAGGCGCGGCAGGTGAGCCACGTGCGCGCCATGCGGGAACAAAGTAACCAACCAGATTTGAGTGTATCGTTGTGTTGAACATGTAGTCTCTGAGGAGGTGCGTTCCACAGTGAGCAGCTACCAAGTGCAACGTGTCCCATAATGTAAGGTTTGGATTTATTGAGTTTATCTGGAAATAAATTATGGCAGTGTTTTTAATACAGAAATATTGCTTGCAAGACAAATACGGAGAGATAACAGAGAGAGAGAGAGAGAGCGAGAGAGAGAAGAGAATAGAGAGAGGGGGGAGAGGGAGAAGAGTGAGAAGAGAGGGAGAGAGAGAGGGCTTACGTACCTCTCCAATGTAACAGTCCCTTAGTTTCCCAAATAGATTCACGAGCCCTGGACACTGTTCGAATTCACTGCGTGGAATGTTCTCTCCATCAAATAACTGAAATTATAGAAATATTTGCATAATTGGAAATTACTGTATTTTACGATAGGAGCTAAAGGCAGACTACAAATTTGGCAAGCACAATTTCACAACATCCTTGACAGAAAGGTCATAAAGTATAAATAAATGGAAGAAACGAACCAAATGGGGCCCTCGCCGGTAAGTGTGATGGTAGATTAAAACAATGGTGACCAAACACTGAAATATACAAAACAAATAAGTTCATTAAACAACTCAGAAGACATACAATGCATATGATCTAGCTTTAGAGTTTTGTAGGATAGGAACAGAGTTTCTTATTTCCAGAGGCCGTATTCACCACTCAAGGGTAAACATTTCTCTAGAGACAAAACTTTTGGAACGCATTTTTCGGGAAGCAGAGTGAGTGGTGAATGCAAATTTTGTGACATAATCTCGCTTTCTAGGTAAATTTTCTCCGAGAGACAGTTTTCTCCAGGGGTAAACGGAGTGGTGAATACGGCCTCAGGGTGATAGTGGTTAATTTTTTTAAGCGAAATAGTGTCTGTACCTGCATTTCCATGTAATTATACAAGGTGGGGTCGAATTTGTGTCGATTTTTTAATGATAATAATGATCATTTGCACATAATGCATGGAAATTTAGTTATTTAAAGGGACAGGCCCATCAAAGTAAACCTATATTTACGATACGTTCATAATGACTATCAAGCATTTTTATTACAATATATACAAACTAAATTTCACATTTATTTGCCATGGAAAACTTTTTTACGATGCGCTCAGCTTAAATGTATACCGTAAAGCCGCAAATATCCTTGTCGTCTATGCAAATTTATCGTGAAATTATAATGCGATTAAAATTTGCATACATAGCTTTGAAATCTGCAGTTTTATGGTATACATATGCGTTGAGCGCATTGGGAAAAAGTTTTCCATGGCAAATAAATGTGAAATTTAGTTTGTATATATTGTAATAAAAATGCTTGATAGTCATTATGAACGTATCGTAAATATAGGTTTATTTTGATGGGCCTGTCCCTTTAACATAAATTTCAAGAACCGGCCGTTATCGCTTTAAAGGAGTCTGGTAGGTGAGACAACGTCAACCTTTGTCCAATAAACATTTATTATTATTATTATTAAAGAGCTTACCAATATGACTGCTACAGTGGGTACATGGCGGGCGAGCCGCTTCCGCGTAGTCAGTTTCATTAGTGTTGGATTATGATTATGGCCGGCCAATCAGTTGAAGTAAAATTTTGTGTGCACAAAAAATTGTACGGGTGCTGGGTTGTAAGTTGTAAGTGTTGTATTCTCTCTCCTTTGTATCTGGATGCAGCCTGAAAAAAAGCTTGCTTACTCTTAGCACGACTGCATCAACGCTTGGGTCGAGTACCTTTAGCTTTTAGCCTTTCTTTAGCTTCCCTAAATGACCGCGGTGTGCTTTTTGGACTAGCCTAGAGTACGACCTTCTGAATATCAACCTGGGGACAAATTGGCTGGAAGGTTCGCGTCATAGGCTCATAGATAACAATACTCAACGATTCTGGCAAGAAATACACAAAAAAAGTAACTATACTAATTGTAAAACATAATAGTAATACAATGATGCGAACACCAAAGAAAACTATAGCGCAGTATTTTCATTCATAATATTTGAATATAAATTTGTGAATATTCAAAGTACATGCTAAACATTTAGAATAGGGGAGCAATAAATAGAAGCTGATAGCTATTCTTAGTTGGCTCGGGGGAAAAGTTGTAGGAAAAAGATAAAATCACTCAATGTTTTAGAAGATAAGGGAAATTGGCAAACGTTAGGTAGAGCACGTGCACGGTGCGGAAGCCTGACGTTTGGTTTTTACGTCGTAAGCCCAAATTAGACTGATCATGAGTCTTTAATTAGCTTATACAGTATGCAGCAAATGCAATTTGAAACGATCAGTACCTTTTGGCACACGCGGTGAGCTGCCTCTTCAGTAATGATCTAATTTATAGAATGTATTATTCTGTTTATATAATAAGTAATTACAGAATTAGTTACGAATCATCAATTGAATATTACATTTGTTGCCACTTCTCTGCTGTATCTATCAGGCTCAAACCTAGCCTAGTCTCACACACCCTTTTTCGACTACTGCGAACCTAGACGGTTCACCGTTTTTTTTCCGTGGATCCAGCCATTTGGTGACCACTTCGTGTTTCGTCGAAAACCTCTTCAACTGGCCCCAAAATGGTCACTAACCAGTCAGCAAATGTTTTTTTTCCTCAGTGATCGCCATTGGTGATGACCACCTAGCGACGGTTTTTCGGAATTATTCCGCTTTCCTATGTTATTTCCCAAATAATTTACGAAAATACAATGTAATAGGCTGATAAAAAAATGTGAGAAAAAAGAACTCGAAAGAATTTTTAAACTTTTTATTAAACAAAAACTATATACTCTCTAAAAGCAGGGACTGGACATTTTGTTAAACGCACACACATAAAAATACAGCATTTGTTCATATACGGCAAATAATCTTGGTCAACCCATCTACACTGAATATTTGATTGCTATAAGGACCTATAGTAGAAGTTGTAGAAGACAAAACAAAACAAGACAGTAGAAAATAAATCTCCGGTACATTGGAACTTTAGTTTTTTCCCAGCAAGTTGGGAAAATTCAGTTTGATATACATCATAATTCCACTTTAAAAAAGGGGGTAGGTAACGGTTGGCTAAACTTTAAAATACGCTCCAATATACAGGCTTATAAACAAAATTGTTGACGAATAATATTAAAGCGAAATACCGGCCGGTTACTGAAACACAGCGTGTTCACCAATTCTTATGCAGCTTACGCAAAAAAAAAACATAAATTAGAATAAAAAATCGAGCTGAATTCGAGCAAATTAGCATAAATACGTAAGTAGTCAGTTGTCAGAGTTGCGTTTCAAAAACCGGCCGTCATTTCGCTTTAAACGTAGAAGCACATTCAATATAATAAAAGCAGTTAGGACAAGACCAAAGAAATGTAAATTGGTGCTCTTCGGGAGTTACGGGGAAGCTGCAACTGTGTATTATGAAAAGTTAATTTTGCAATTCAAAGGACATGCAAATATGAGCTACTTCGAGCAAGACACAATTAAACAATTGCAATAATAATAAATAAATAAACATTAGTTTTATATTCCTATTAGATCTATAAGGAGACTAGCATGGAACCGGGAGTGTTTGTAACATCAATCTTAAAGCGACATACCGGCCGGTTTTTGAAATGCATCGTGGTCAACTGAATTCTTACGCATTCATGTTAATTTGCTTAGTTTAGCTCGATTTTTTATCCTAATTTATGTTCATTTGCATACATTGCCTAAGAATTCTGGTCACTCGATGTGTTTCGAAAACCGGCCGGTATTTTGCTCTAAACATATGCAAAGTGCAAAGTATAAATTATAGCGAGCGGTGAATACAGCTAACAAAAAAAAAGAAACAAATTTTCAAAACGCCTTTAAAAATGTCATAAATCAGTAACAATTGAAAATGGCACCGTATAACGGTATCGGGGTCACATGCACTCTATAAAACTTTATGCAAAGGAAATATGATGGTGCAATTCTAACAAAATTTTACTACTTAAATTTTTAATCTACCGATCAAATTCCTTTAAAACAAGATGCCAAAAAGTACAAGAAATACCTTAATACCGGTCGGTTTTTGAAGCACATCCAGTACACCAGTGTTGCTATGCAGCATATGCAAATGCTCATAAATTATAATAAAAAATCGAGATAAATTCTAGCAAATTAGTATAAATCCGCACGGATTCATTTGTCCACGATGCGTTTCAAAAAACCGGCCGGTATTTCGCTTTAAATAAATAATAATAAATAAGATTTACCGAAGGCTTGCTTTTCCCACACACAAAAAAATACAGGCAAAATGGTAAACAGGAGTAAAAGAGATAAAAATAAAATAAAAAATGAAGCATTTCCAATTTGGCAATTATGGTTAGAGATCTTTCGAATGAAGAATTTACAATATCGCAACCAAAGGAACGGTTTCATGCGAAATAATGCAACTTCGCAATTTTAAAGGGAAGTGACACGTGGTTCGTGAAACGTGCTCACTGATTTGTTCCATGTGCATTATGTTCATTTAGTGCTGGAAATTTGCACATGATGCATGGGAATCTTTCATAAACCACGTGTCATTCCGCTTTACTGTCTTATTTCTTGTCTCCCTCCTCCTCAACTGCTTGTAGTGTGTGCCATTGTGCAATTGGCCGTCTTGGGCTGGCCAACATGTCCATCCAATGGCGGAGTTCAGCACCAGTTGCATTACAACCTAAAGGATTTGGATAAAAAATTATTAAAATTTAAATTTAAAATATTATTCCATGCAAACCAACAAAGTTATTTTCAAATACAATTTACATTAATCATTAGTTTGGTATATCTGCCCAATAAGTCCAGTTATAACCTACAAGAGTGCAATGAATAAATTCAACTCGGAACATGTGGGAATGCACGAATCCTTACGACTAATTGAGATAAGTAAATGATAAGCGACTATAAGCGACTATAAAAATGCATATCTTACCGAGAAGACATCGGCCAATAGCGTCATTAGAACCGAGCTTATCGTAGTCCATAACACTGATCATCAGTGAGACTTTCTGAAAAATTTCAATCTAGTTTGCCTACAAATAGCCAGCCATATTCAATTGTGCATCACATGAAAACCTGAGGCTCTAACCCATTCGACCCCTCTAACCCGACATTCGACCCCTCTAACCCGACACAGAGCGGTCGCATCACCCCCACCGAAATGAGCTATATTGATATTCATAATGAATCCACACCAACTTCTCGCCCAAACATTCCTATTCGCCAGAATATTCAACTATCTGTCTCCGAATTATTCACCGATTTGAAGTCCTTTATCCGCGAAGAAATATCTGAAGGATTTCGAAGGAATGAGCTCAAGGACCACTTCGTCATCTTAAACGCAAAGGAAAGCGACCGGGTGAGTGTTGATACTGTTATTTCGCACAAAGTTTTGTCATTGTGTAATCACTCACCCGAGTCTTTCAATGTTATTGGTCGCCTTGGAAAATATCGCAATTTCCCTCGCCCTATTTTATGCCGTATGAAACCCGGTTTCGCTTTGCCAATTTTTAAGGACCTGGCCGAACGACTGAAGAAGACTCCGGATCTTGCCCACATCAATATACGGCGTGCTGAGACTGCGAAACAGCGCCACGAAGGTTACCTGCGCCGCCAAGCTGTTCGTGATCTACCAGCCGGCGATCCACAATGCCCTGTTGCAGAGATCAAAGAACCATCGACCCCAATTGAGAGTTCACGTGCGGACACTCTGCCATTAATTGCCTCCCCCCAATTGCCTGTCACTGATGTAGCAATTGCAGACACCCCACAATTGTCCACTGCAGAAACACCTGTGCAAGCCCCTATTGATCAAAATCAGGCACATAATGAGTTCGTGGCTAGATTTATGGAGGCCTTTAATTCTTTAATAGAAATTGGAAGGAAGAACAGCCTGCATTAATTGAATCGCTCACTAAGAAGTTTGGTTGATAGTTTAACCTTTTGAAACTTACTTCTGCAATATATTTATTTTATCGTAGTATTTATTTGCTTACTTGCTACTAGAAATATGAAACATACAGTAGGGCCCCTTGTCAGTATGGGATGTTTTTATACGCATTGCCGTCTTAGGGTTGCCTTTTGATTATGTACTTTGAATATAATCAATAAATCTTTATTAAATGCAAGGATAAATCTCGCTTGAGAGTTGGATGCGGACATTGTGCAAGAAGTTATAAAATATATAAAGATTTACATTTTGTAAAGTAAAAGAATACAGACTACAAACTACAAACCTGAATCTGCTCGAACGGTACTTCGAAAGAGAACGACTCATTGTAGTAGGGATTCAGCGTGCACTTCTTGATTGAAGTCTTCTTTTTCTTGAGTCGTTTGCCGCCTTGTAGAAGTACGATCTTCACGTAGGGATCTGAAATAGGCAACTGACTTACACTACGTTCGCTTCTGCTAACACAAAAGTCAGAGCCGTTAGCCCCTAGCTTATTGTTAGCAATAAATAAGACGTTTGCACGGGGTCATACCTCCTAAAGCGAAATACCGGCCGGTTTTTAAAAATTGCGTACACCTGTTTTCTTATGCAGTATATGAAAATGAGCCAAAAAAATCGAGCTAAATTCGAGCAAATTAGCATAAATACGTAAGAATCCAGATAGCCACGATGCGTTTCAAAAACATGGCAGTGTTTCGCTTTAAACGTTGGTAACGTTTCATGATAAGGCTTACAATTAGTAAATGGCGTTAATGAGGGAGATAGAGAGTGGGGGAGTCAATGAGATAAGTAGATTAGCTTACCAGACAGTCCTCCGACGTCCATCTTCTTCAGATTCTTGGCTTCGAGAATGACAACGGTCAGTTTACCAGCGGTAGGCACGTAACGGAGTGAGAAACAAATATCTCCGAGCGCCTTTTCCTGAAATTTTAAAAGTTTTATCAACGAATGATCGTGGAAGTAGGCTAGAATATAACCACGACATTTAATTCAAAGCGATAAACAGCCGGTTTTTGAAACGAATACCGGACAATTACATTTTCCTGTGTTGTATGCAAATCGATATAATTAGAGGAAAAATCGCGCAGTATCGCGTAGTTATTTGCATGCGCTGCAAGGGAATGTTTTCAAAACCGGATGTTATAGCGCTTTAAAGGTTTCAGGATGGACTGCCAGTTGTCCTAAAATATATCCAAATCCACTCACAGCCTCCTTATCGTCGGGTGGTGGGGCGATGTCCTTCCACTCCTCAATCACTTGTCCGAGGTCGATCTTGCCCAGTGGAATCAGAACCTAGAAGGCTTAGGTTTTAATTCTAGCTAGCGCACCTGCGGCGTGGCGCACCAATAGCGGCCCACCAAAATTGTGCCGCAATTGCGCCGACTGGAATTGCACAACATTGGGCCGGTACACGAGTGAAATAGTAGCGGATTGATATTATATATTTTTATGTAATTATATGTTTTTACTTTTACTAACCTGTCCAATCTGGTCGTGCTTACTGAATCGGTCAAAGTCGAAAACGGAGAACACGAGGGTCTTGGAAGTAATTTCATTGAATGCAACCTAAAGAGCGAGTTATTTAGCTGGCCCTAGCCCGAAGACGTCGAGCAATTTGACGTTTGGAACTCGTCGCCTAATGCTCAGGACCTCTGCCGAACAAGTCATCAGATTTGAAACCTTGTGTTGAACCGCCCTTGAATAAACGATCACGCCCTTGTGGCGTAAAAGATTTATTATTATTATTATTATAGAAAACTGTATAAAAACGATGCAGAGCCAAAACAGCCGTCTTTCTCCATCACTTTATTCTCTATCTCCTTTGTCTCAGCTTTAAGCAATAAATATAATAACCACTACTCACCTTGAAGATGAAAGTCTCATTGAAAACCGGGTTCAGCGTCTTGCGGTGGACTTTTGTCTCGACCTGAAACAAAGATACGATGATATGGTTTGCGGCGACGTAATAGCGCAACTTTTGTTGGGCGGTTCTCCCCTAGCACACATGTTTTGTGCCACGCACATTATAAAGGTTCTTGCGTCAAAGCGAAGATCGCTTGATAAATGTATGAGCATGAGCTGTGCTGAGGGCGGCTCTTCCCTGGCACTCCATGTTTTGTGTGGCCTACAGGTTGTCTTTAACTACTGGAAAGCAAAGTCAGCAAGAATAGTTATGATGTTCGATTGAACAAAAAATTATATGCTTATAAGCAACTTTCGCAAACCTTCTTTTTCTTTTCCGGAAGTAGGTACAGTTTCACATATGGATCAGACGTTCCAGACATATCCATGCCAGGCAGATCTTCCGCTTGAATAACAGTGACGGTGAGCTGAAAGCGGGAAATTCAAATTTACCTTACAGTGGGAGCTTTGGGAAAGAAAACGAGAACGTGGGCACTAATTTCAACTGTTGTCGAGCATGGAATCAATATACATATGCTTGCATTCCTAATTGTTAGCCAACTATAAGCTTTCAACTATTCGCAAGACTTTGAAATTATAAGAATAAAAATTATCAAAAGAAGACTTGACCCAGCATTGAAAAGGACCAACGCTGCGTTGGTCGCGCGCATAAAAGTTTTTCATAAATTCCAAAGAGTTCAAATGCGGGAACATACCTGTCCTTGTTGGAAGTCGTAGTCAAGTTTGTATTGTATTCTCCCAAGTTTCACCTGAATTTGAAAACCAAGTTGTAGGGCGTGTAGGTATAGGCATAGCGTAAGTTTCAGAAACCGTGTATACCACTGCGAGCGACTAGTATGAGGGGCCGTATTCACCAACACACAGGAGCCCTCCCTCCCTAGGCTCACGAGCGCTCTCAATCTCTTCTGCTCTCGCACTCTCTACGCACTCTTTAGCCCCTTGGCCCTTGGGGGGGGGGGGGGACGCTCCTGCTTGTTAGTGGAAACGGCCTCTGGTAACCTTCTTCCTCTACATTGCTTTGGTTTTACTCGATTTGTATTGTTTATAATAAAGAAAGGATTATATATGTATGGACTAACGGTTGCACAAAACTCCTACCTCTTCCTTTTCTTCCGCTTGTTCTTTCTCGTTTTCTTCCATATTTTCCTCCAGTTGAGCCAAATCAGCCGCCAACTAAACGATACTAATTTCATCAAAAGGGGGTTTATGACCACAGCGAGACAACAATTATTGTGATATAGAAAATTGAAATTATGAGTAATGATTGGTTTAATTATCAATGTAATTATGCATACATTACCTGTCCATCTTTGTCGATTCCTGCATCGGCACCACCACGTCCAAATAGGCCCTGAAATTGTATATATAATTTTATAAACAGCGATAACATAACACACCAAAATGTACAAAAATTTAAACTACAACTTTCGTCGAATATCGTTACTAGTATACTTATTTTATTCCTTGGGTTTGCTGTTTTTAGCAACATATTTTAGAATCAGACAAAATGAATAAATATTAGATTTTAAAAAAAACTTGTATTCGAATAAATACTACCTTGAATCCTTTCTGCTTGTTCTTCTCGCCGTGTCGCTTCTTACCAAACAACTGAAATATCATTGCTTTAGTAAGATGCAGAATTCGAGCAATTGGAACTTGGACGACGTAATTCATCATCTGCAGGACTCTGCAAATTTGCGTATCCAAGTCAAAATTTCGATATATTTTATTTTAAAGGGATAGGTTCATCTCAAAGCACCCCTCTTTTTATTGTTTTTATTAATAATAACGCAAGTATCATTCACAATGAAAAGTAAATCAATCACAGAACAATACACCTCGCAGAAGAAGCTTCCTTTATTGGAAACGAGGTGATCGGAAGCCAAAATCTAAACTTAAAAACTTATACCGTACACAGATCGCGCGGGCTAATGGCAATTAGCCAA